>CAUYRT010067936.1:0-12185 GCA_963574885.1 Lepilemur ruficaudatus | reverse complement strand
GAGCATATGTAATATCATTCATTCATCCTGAGCTTAGAGGTAGAGGGCATTCGTATTAATGCATACCTCTTAGGTAAAGTTTTCTTCCGCTTGCCCTGTAACTAGTGTTAAAGATAAAAATGGAGGCCCTGGCCAGGCGCGATGGCTCACGCCTGTAATCCTAGCACTCTGGGAGGCCGAGGCGGGCGGATCGCTCAAGGTCAGGAATTCGAAACTAGCCTGAGCAAGAGCGAGACCCCGTTTCTACTAAAAATACAAAGAAATTAATTGGCCAACTAAAAACATATATATATATAAAAAATTAGCCGGGCATGATGGCGTATGCCTGTAGTCCCAGCTACTCGTGAAGCTGAGGCAGGAGGATCGTTTGAGCCCAGGAGTTTGAGGCTGCTGTGAGCTAGGCTGATGCCACGGCACTCTAGCCTGGGTGACAGAGCAAGAACCTGTCTCAAAAAAAAAAAAAAAAAAAGAGAAAAAAGTTATATGGATTTGCTTTAATTGCATTTGTTTTTATGGTATCTTTAATTTCTGGCAAGCGTAATGGGTCGAATGGTGATTTCCCCCTAAGAAGATATGTCCATGTCCCAAGCCCTGGGACCTGGGAATGTGACCTTATTTGGAAGCAGGGTCTTTGTAGGTGTAACGAAGTTAAGGGTCCTGAGATAGGATCACCCCTGACCCGGGTGGGCCCTAACTCCAAGGGCTGCTGTCCCCATGAGAGAAAGGAGAGGCAGCTGTGACGCAGAGACCGGGGAGAAGAGCCCGTGGACGGAGGCCGACGCTGGAGTTGCCAGCAGCACCCGCAGCCAGGAGGGGGTGGGGAACCAGCCTCCCCCAGCCCTAGGAGGACCCGCCCTGCTGGCCCTTCATTTTTTTTTTAAAACCCAGGACAGCTGGATCATGATCCCTTGATTTTGGACTTGTGGCCTCCAGAGCCAAGAAAGAGTAAATATCTGTTGTTTTAAGCTGCTCTGGGTTTCTCTCTCCAGAGTAAAGACTTCTTCTCGAATAAACTGCATTTTAAATGGCAGGTCAAGAGTCAGGGAAGTGGCAGTCAGGGTGTGAGGCGTGTGTGTTTGGGCACACGCCGCTCTCAGGGGAAGCCAGGCGGGGCTGGGTGGCACGTGGCGTGGGGAGCAGAGACCTGGGGCGGGCTGGGTGTCGCGGGGCAAGCTTGTGGTGGTGGTCCCTGGTGGGCAAGTGCCGCTGTGGCACAGGTGATGGGTGCGTGGGCAGAGCAGGGCCTGGAGCCCCGTGGCCTGCGGAGGATTGGCCACCGTCGGGAGCCCGTGTGCCCAGCTGGGTTATTCAGAATAGACCTTAGTTTGGAGAAAAGCACTTCAGACGCTGAGGGTTTTTCCCCTCCCTGAAGTGCCGCGGAGAAGCAGGACAGGAGGGGAAGGGGACTTCCAGCAGCCGCTGGCCGGCGACCGGTCTTCCCCTCGAGTGCCGCCGCTAGTCACTGGCAGGCAGGGAGCGCCACCTGCCCTTGCCGGCCCCTCCCTCCAGGCCTCTGCGAGACCCTCGCTAGGCCCTGGGGAACCACCGACAGTGGCTGAGCCACAGCGGGTCACTTCTAGCTGCTGGGGGAAGAGGGGCACGGACACACTCTGGAAGAACAGAGACCTGCAGAGGCCTCCCAACAGGCCAAGGGCGATGGCTGGTTTCGAGCTGTCCCATGCCCCGCCCCAGCCCCCCGCCCTGAGCCTGTGCTACCCTTCAACCACCCCGGGGACAGGTGCTGGCTGTGCCGTCCTCACTTTACAGAGGAGCAAACTGAGTTCAGAGAGGGGACCCGGCCAAGGCGGCTCCAGACTCTGCCCGCTGAAGAAAAGAGGAAAAGCCACTTCTACTGGGCACCTGCCATGAGCCCGGGGCCTTGCACAAGGACCTCAGCCAGCATGGCCTCAGGTCTCACTGGCTAGGCCCGGGCTGGGGCGTGTTCCAGATGATTCCAACACCCCTTCATACCTGTTTTGCCTCCATCCTCCTGCCAACAGCCCCGGGACGTTGGGATGAGCAATCCGGGTTTCAGACGAGCCCGAGGCAGAGGCAGAGAGCAGGCAGGCCCGGGCTCCACGGGACAGTGCTGAGTCCCCGGCCTCAGTGTCCTCATCTGTGTGAAGCAGATGCCGCCCCCCACCCCTCCTTCCCTGCACCTGTCTCCCCTCTCCCCGGGCCTGGCCTGTGGTGTGGGCACCTGGGATGGGGAGGGGGAGGGAGGTAGCTGAGCCCTCAGCAGCTGCTGTCCCCTGGTCCTGTCCACCTGAGGCCATCTTCCACTTTCTCCCTAGGCATCCTTCCAGCAAGTTCCTTTCTTCAGACCGAGGTGGAGATGTGTGAATGCCACGTGTCCATGAAGCAGGGCAGCTGTGGGGATGACCTGGGCTGGCAGCCAGCACCCAGCGGATGCGGCCTGCGGTGACCAGGCACTGGTGCAGAGCACGATCCGGCCCAGCCCAAGGGGCCCCAGAGCCGTCACAGGCCTAGCTCCTCTGGTCAGACATCCAAGGAACTGATCTGGGATAAACCTGGGCTGGTGGGGAGGGGGCCCTGCGGCCGCCAGTGCGAGGCTGGGGTGGGGGGTGGGCCCCCTCCTTCTTCGGGCATCGCCTCAGCCCTGGCATGCAGGTGCCCTTTTGTTCTTTATGCTCAACTCGGGTTTGCTGCAAGGTCCAGAAGTTCCTGGCTGCTTCTGGGCCGCGCTGAAGCCAGAGCGTCAGAAGCGTTTCAGAACCTGTGGTCCGGCTTCCAGGGCTCACGCTGGCATGTTTCCGAGTTGCGCCCGCCCTCCCACTCCACCCCACTCTGCCCCCCTCGGCCCAGCAACAACATGGCCACTGCCTGAGCTTGTCCTGAGACGCGGGGCTGTGACCCTCCCATTCCACAGGTGCAGAGCTCAAGGCTTGCATGGGGAGCCACCTGCCCAACAGGTGAGGGATGCAGAACATGGACCAAGCTCACTGCGCCTGGCAGGGGTGGGCGGGGCACCCCCCATGGGACGCGGAGGCGCTGCACCCAGCCTTGGAGGGCACTTGGAACCCGAAGGAGGAGAGTGCGGCGGGGCTGGGAGGAGACCCGGGGAGCAGGGAGGGATTCCAGCCCCCACACCCCGCTCCCCGCGGCTGTGACAGGCCGAGGGGTCAGGCTGCCGAGGAGCTTCCCCTCTGCCAGGCCAGCCTCCTGCCGCGGCGCGCAGGAGCAGCACGCCACATTCCTGGTAACGCTTTTCTCTTTTATTGCCAAGTTCAAATTTACAAGGAAGTTCCAGTTTTCATTTCCACCCTCGTGTTCGGTATCCACGCAGCATGAGTCACGCTGGCGAAAGCAGGTACTTCCCTAGCACGGTCCCCAGGCTCAGAAGCATCGACCTCTGCTAACCCCGGCTCCTCCCCCTCCCTGGGACAAAAATTTACATACTTAGCTCAAAGGAACATAAGGAGCCATATGGTTTATGCCCACACCAACATAACTACATGAAATATTCCACATTTATTGTGTCTAGACAAGATCAAAGTCAGTTCACCCGTGCCTTTAAGAACAGTGCATCTCGGAGAGGTCCCGCACCTGTCTTGCAGGGGTGTCTCCTCCCTCAGCCCCTGGATTACTTGTTGACGCCAGTGTTTGGGTCTCGGGAGGCCGCCCACTGCGCAGGGGGCTGCCTGTTCAGAGCCCCTCCTTGGTTGGACCTGCTGGGAGAGGCGCCTGCATGTGCACGTCTCCAAACTGGAAAGGACACGCACGTCCCACGACAACTTTCAAAGCCCAGGTGTGGGGGTCCATGTGGCCAGTGGTGGACTTGGGATGGGGGCAGGGTCCAGGCTGTACGTGCTCTCTGCAGGGACTCGGAGGTGGTGGGCTGGAGGGGTTTGGGAGTTTGCGGAGGCTCACCCCAGACGTCTGTGGCCTGCGTGTTAGAGGCCATGGCCCTGCTCTAGCTCCTTCTGTCCTGTGCCAGAGACCCAGTTTGTCCTGTCACCCCAGTTGTTAGGTTTGCGGGGTACTCCTGAAGATACTGTGGTGCCCACTGCCACCAAGATTACCAAGACCTGGGCAAGGTGGCTCCTTTAGAGCCAAAAAGGCTGGCTGCCTCCTCTGGGCTCCCAGACCTCCTGGCATAGGGTGTGTGTCCCTCCACCTCACCGGCAGAGTGCCAGGGAACCCCTGGTTACAGGGAATCCCCACCCTGTACGTCTGTGGTGTCTCAAGGTAGGTGCCAGCCCCCAGCTGGAGGAGGTTCCTAGGAATGGCCTTGCAAGCCCTTTTGAGGGACAAGCCTGTCTTTGGCCAGGGTCACAGTCCTTCCGGGTTGCTGTCCACCCCCTGCCCAAGATCTTTAGCGCTCAGTGCAACAAGGCCAGCCGGAGCCCCAGGATTCCCGATGGCAGGCTGGCGGTCCACGAGGGCCTGGGCCCACGGAAGTGGGGTGCTCAGTGAGCTGTGGTCACGCCACTGGGTGGGGCAGTCACTTGCCCTCGCTCATTTCTGCCGGCCCAAAGATAGAGTCATCTCAAAACCAGAAGTGCGTGGCTCTGAGTGAGCCGGCTCGGGACAGGCTCCGCCCTCCAGCACAATAGGCTGGCTGCCAGGGCGTGGGGTGACAGATCCCGATGACACGGTCCTTTCTCCCCAGACCCTCTGCCCTTCTCCACCCCGTCCTTCGTACCTCCCAGGGGCTCTGCCGATGGCCGTGGCTTGTCCTTCCTTGGAATCTCTGCCCACAGGGCCTCCTTGCAGAGCTGGGTCTTTTCTCTTTTGAAGCAAAGGTCCTTGTGCCTGTGACTATGCAAGCTGGTGGGCACGGCTGGCCCTCCTTGGTGGACCACTGCGTTTCCTTCATGCGGCTGAAAACCGACCTGGCAGGCCCTGCCGTGACAGCAGGCTTGGCAGAGGTGGTGAGGACCGCGTTCCTCTAACAGGTAGATGGTGAGACCTCGGGGTACCTCCTGGGGCCACCCTAACGCCAGGCTGCAGCGGCCACTGACGGTTGTGTGCCAACACTCCTGCTGGCCATGTCTGCGGCGTGCTGGGAGGGACACTGTGGAAGGGCTTACTGTCGACTGGACGCCAGGGGTCGCTCAGCCGTGTCCAGCTGCCAGGCAGAAAGGACCACCCGGGGTGCTGCATCAGACACACCTGCATCCTGGTGCGTCCAGACCCAGCCGCGTGGAGACGGGGCCATGGGGCTTTCATGTTACGACAAGCAGTGGATGGGGAGGAGAGCGGGACAGACTTGGAGCGCCAGGGTGGGAGCTGGCTCTGGGTGACTCTGAGACACCCACACGCAGTGGGCAGAGGGCAGCTTTCTTGAACTTCCATCACGGCCACTGGGCCTGGAGTGTTTGCGGCCCCACATGGTCCTTTCTTAGGCAAACAGAGACGCCAACGCTGAGGACGACGCTGGGACCCATCCATGTTTGGTTTGAGTACGGAGAGCGGGGCACGCATCCTGGGTGGGGAGCTGGCTGCGTCCTCCCCTTCCACGGAGAGGTCTCTGGTGGGTGACACAGGCCTCTTGGCTGCTATAGGAGAGACACTTTCGGCCCTCTCAGCTGTGTACCTGAGAATACACGTATTTCCCTTACTTTTGTTTAAAAAATAATCTAGACTTTCCAGGAAGGTACTTTATCATTCCACAGGCTCGCAGAGTTGCTGAGTAACAGAGAAATAAGAATCACTTAAACAAATGGCGACAGCCACACTGAGAACCTAAAAGAAAACATTGGGAGGTCAAGAGAAAGTGAAAATGAAATCTTAACGGTAGTATTAAACTCTTAACATGACATCAACACTTAGCACTGAGGATTTTTTTGGACTCTTTTTTTTTTTTTAAATAGATGCTTTTAAAAGAAATGCTTTTCATCTGCTGCCAGAAGCGGAAATAAATAGCCAAAGGAAATGGATCATCTAAGTTCACTTTTCTACAAATTTCTCCCTAAAGTGACCTGGTCCAATTCTCCGGTGCACGCTGGGGATGGCGACAGAGCAGTGGTCTGAAGGGAGAGGCGCCGGTGGGTCCTGCCACCCGGGCTCAGAGACAAGGAGCTCACCCTCCTCCCTGCGGAGGTCACTGCTGGCATCCGCACTCGCGGGGTGTCTCCGCCAGCCCCAGCCTGTTCCCAAAGAGGCGCTCAGCGAGAGGAGATTCAAACGGAGCCCGGTCTCCCTCCAACGCGAGGGGCGCAGGGCCAGGTGGCAGAGGTGGCTGCCGAGGGCCGCTCCCAACGTGTCTCGCAGGCAGCTGCACCGGGGTCCCTGCCCGTGGGGCCAAACACACGGAGGGAGGCCCTGGTGCCGACTCAGTGCCGGCTGGGGCCTGCGGGCTCTGCACGTGCCGTGTCTTCGCGTAGGGGCTCTGTGCACGCTGCGGGGGGCGGGGGTGGCGGGGGTGGTGGGGGTATGCTGGTGAGGGCGTGGAGGCTGTGGGGGTCGACCGGGGGGATGAGGGTCAGTGACTCGACGCTCCGTGTGTCGGCAGTGTCCTCGCAGAGCAGGGAGAGGGTGGGCTGTGGGGTGGGGACCAGGCTGGGGGACAGGCTGGCTGTCTCCAGGGCTGCGCCCCTGGCCACAGTCTTGCTGGGCTTGGAGTCTGCTTCCGTTTCGTTGACGATCACCAACTGGTCAGGAAGGTGAGGCTGAGGCTGTTCTGGAATCGTGGGGGCATCTGGGTCGGGGGAGAAAAAACAGAAAAACCTTGAGCCCTGGAGCTCCTCTGCTGAAGCCGCACCCGCTGCTCCCGTCCTGCCCCAAGGCCCAGGACAAGCTAGGTGGGAGATGGCTGGCTGGGGGTGGGGACACAGGGTGGCTCCACTGACTCCTTTTGGGGATATACAGCTGCTAAATCCAGTCTTACTAGGCCAGGTAAAAATTGAGGGCCTGCACAAAATCAATGTGTGGCTTGCAAAGCACAGCTGCTGGGTGCAGAGACCTGGCCCAGGCAGGTTTACGTGTGGACACGTCTTGGGAGATCTGCCTGATGACAAGTGCTTGGGCTTGGGTGTGCCCAAGTACTCGGGTGTGCTTGTAACTTCAGGCCATTTCCAGGGTCTACATTTGGTGACTTTACCCAGGGGGAACTCATTGCAATATTTAAAAAAAAATAAAAAATAAAAGGAATTTTCAAACCAAAACAAAACCTTGTCTGCAATTTGTCCCTTGCTCTAAGTGCTGAATTAGGACCCACCGAGGGGCGTGACAACTCAGGCCACTGCTATCCTGAGCTTTCCCACGGGGGGAGAAACCACGTCAGGAGGAAGGCAGGTGAGGTTCCACCCGATGTGGTTATTTTTGGAGTGGCAATTTCTTTTCTTGGTGCTTTTCAAAACCCTACAGCCAGATGATGGCCTATTTGTTTTCCAGTGACGCGTGTGCCTGGACGAAACACCAGATGCAACTGGAGTTCTCTGTGCAAAACGCCTTCCAGGACTTCAGACGCCCGTCATTCAAAAACACGAGGCGGCAGCGCGCGGCACGCTTGGAAAGCAAACTCCCGTCCGTCGGGGTCAGGGGATCCCCCAGCCCCGGGCAGAAGGTGCCGACCGCGCTGTGCAGAGCGGGAGGTTTTAGGGCGCCCTGCATCCCGGGAAGGACGGCAGACTTGTTTTGTTCGGTGTGCTTCCAGTTATTTCTTTTTTTCTCTTTTAAATTAGGCCAAACTAAAACAGAACAGCAAACTGAACACAGAGTAAAAGAATGGAAAAGTGAAGCGCAAAATAAAAGCCAACAGCACACGGAATGGGATGCAGGTCGGGAGGAGGGTCCCCGCCAGGGAAGGAGGGCGCAGGCCACAGATGACTCTCCCGGAGGACGCTGCAGCACTTCTTCCCATGGGACTCGGGGTAAAACGAGCTCTAAAGGTCCCAATTAACTTCTTCCTAAGGCCTTTTTGAAGAGAGAGAGAGAAAGTTCCAGAGGAAACCACGGCCTGCTGCATGGGCTGCCGGGCTGTCCTCACTGTGGGAGGGGCGATGGCGCCCGTAGACACCAGTGGAAAAAGTGATTTGAGGTGTGACCTGAGCCCAGAAGTGCTGAGTAAACACTACATACGAATTCTGGTTTCTCTGAATTTCAACTAATTTGCTCCATTCCGTGGGCACGCTTAGTGGCACTGGGCTGGTGTCAGCCCAGGCTCACGTCCTGACCTGGGTAGAGCCCTGGCTCTCTGGCAGCCTCACCTGCTCTGGCGGGCAGGGGCGTCCCTGCGGACTCACACGCAGGTGGATCCACGTGTACGTTCAGCTGCGCACGAGGGGTTCAGAAATGACTAATTCCTCAGTGGCGCTGTCCCGCCATCTGGGGACAGGGAGGCAAAGCATTTCCTGCACGTTTTCTCAACTGTGTGCTGGGAGCCTCCCGCCTTGCTCAAGCCCGCATTTGCATGCGGATAGTCAAAGAGGCTGGCACACCTCAGCCCCTGCTCCCCGATGGGGTTTTTGGTGATGAGGATAATCAAGGGTGTGGAGAAGCCGTAGTCAAATATATTAAAAAGAGCAAACCAACTAACAAACAAACCACACGCACAAAACTGGTTTCCTCTTTAGGAAGACAACCAACAATTTTTATTGAAAGGGTTGGCTTTTCCCTTAAAAGTAGCCTCTTTTTGTAAAAAATGAAAAAGCAACCTCTTCTTAGTTACCACCTACCACATTGTCTTGCTGTCCCTGTGGCTGTTTCACTAAGAACTGCTTCCTGAATGTGATCTACACATTTATCCAAGCAAGGAAGAGGAAAAAAAGGAGAACTTGCCAGGTTTTTACCCCAGGGAAAATTTCCCAGCGAGGAAACATTTTCCAGTCGAGGGCTGAGCGCAAAGGTCACTTGTGAACCTTTGGCTTGGCCGGCTGGTGGCCTTGAGCTCTAAGGTCACAAGTTGGGACCAGGCCCAGGAAACGAGGGATTCGGAGAAAAGTCTGACTTCCTGGCCATGGGCCAGGGAGACAGAGCTGAGGCCAGAGTGGGAAACCTGGGATGGCCACGTTTCTGTGAGCGGTGAACGGGCCTCTCTGCAGCCCTGGCCTGCGAGGACACCGGGGCAGGGCCCCACGTGCCTGGCCGGCACCTCAGACGCTGATCTGTAGCTTTGGGGCTGGCCTTCAACTGACCCTTGTCAGAAGTTTCCAGTAAAAGCCGGGGTTTGCCGTGCTGGGCTGGGAAAGGCAGGGCTGGGGGAAGCCGGGAAGAAAGGACACCTGTGCGGCAAGCAGAGGGGATAGCTCAGAGGAAACAGCTTTTAAACGAAACAGAAGGCGAAAGGCTCCCGGCTGACAAGCGCGACTGCCGAGGCAGGGGCTGCGTCAGAAACCACGGAAGAGACGTCACGGGAAGAGGCAGAAGGGGGCTCCACAGCGAGCCAGGCTGCTGGGCAGCGGCTCCTGGACCAGCCCTGGCCACTGCATGGGCACCGTGGGCGCTACGTGTACAGGGGGACCATGGGGTCACCTCCATCGAGGTGTTTATAAGGGAAATGACTTTTGCCACTTAACTTTGAGTGAAGCCAGGGGGAAAATGGAAAAGAAAAAAAACTAGGTGGCTTGGTTGCTTTTACAAATTCCCAGTTTGCCAGCCAACTGCCGCCCAGCCCCATGGCCTCCACTGAGGGTGTCTAGGGGACTCGGCAGGAGGATGGCGTCTCCAGGCTGCACAGGTCTGGCTGGGAAGAACTGACCCGAGGGTCGCTCAAGGGTCGGGGATGAGGTCTCAGATGAGACGAGGCCACAGGGGGCTGGGGGGAAACCCAGGGGACGCCGGCTTGGTGCACAGCTCTGCGTGTGGGCCTGGCCCACTTGGCTGGCGCAGACCCTACCGGCTGTGGAAGCGCAGCGAGGAGCGGACGTCGCGGCCCGAGCGGCTAACAGAGGAGACCTGCCTGAATGGACTGTGCGTGGGTTGCCGTGGCAGCTGCCGTTCGGAGCACTAAACCCAGTGGCCGCCGTGACTGTCGGCCTCCGACAGGCTGAACACTCGCCGGCGTCCTTTCCTGCCACTCTTGACTAGAGGGAAAACACAGCGACAGATCATAGAAAGCCTTTAACAACGGACAGCGCAGGCGACACAGAGCAGCAGCGGACGCTGAGCACCGATGACAGGCAGGGGAGGCGGCGGTGCCCGGCGTGGGCTCGTGGCCGCTGGTGCACAGGGCGCCAGTGCCCCGTGCAGATCAGACGCCCCCACCCCGCCCCCAAGACGAGGCAGGGTTGGGATATCTAAGGGTCAAGGACAGAGAAGGTCCTGTTGGAAAGGAAGGACTTCAGGTCATCAGCAACAGCTGGTCTCGGTCAGAAACCTCAGGGACAGAACAGAACTGCCTGTCAGTGTACACGTGGACCTGGAGTTCAGACACGGAACCCCCAGGGCAGTCTGAGGAGGGCGGGTGCGGGGCGGCAGGACCCGAGCCAAACGAGCCAGGTGAACCCTGCAGATTTCTCAGGGCTCTTGGTGTCACACCCTGAAGCCCACAGCACAGCCCTGGGTTCTGGAGTTCTCCACGGGCCCCTCCCCAGCCATGGAGCTGCCCCTCCGGGTGGTGGCCTGGTGACCCGGCGCAGGTGGCCAAGCGGTGGCTTCCAACTGGCTGAAACAGAAATGTTAGGAGCACCCCACCGCGAAGGAAGGAGCACGATCGCAGAGCCAAAGCTCAGCAGCGCTGCCGCGGAGCCGGCAGGGCGGGTTACTTAAATGCCATGGACCACACGCTGAAAAATGGTGAAGGTAAAATTGTATGCTACATGTGTTTTACCACAATAAAGAAAATGATGCCACGGAGAAAACGGGGGAGAAAAGACAACATCTCTTGCTCAGGTTTCTGTCCTTACAAGTCCTGTGGGACTGTGGGAACCGAGGCGATGACACGAGGGTGGGTCTCAGGCTGTCTGGCTCTCGGATGGCCAGTTGGCTGTGCTGGGGCGAGGTGGCCCCTGCAGACAAAGGCGCGGGAGCAGTTCAGGACAGGCAGACAGTGGCCACCATCAGCAACCAGATCCTTCTTTCTTTCGGTAAAACCTCGGAGAAGGTAGCCACGGCTCATAGTCCAGCATGCTTTAAAAATGGACATTTAAGCCGGGCATGGTGGCTCATGCCAGTAATCCTAGCACTCTGGGAGGCGGAGGTGGGTGGATTGCTCAAGGTCAGGAGTTCGAAACCAGCTTGAGCAAGAGCGAGACCCCGTCTCTACTAAAAATACAAAGAAATTAATTGGCCAACTAAAAATATATAGAAAAAATTAGCCGGGCATGGTGGCGCATGCCTATAGTCTCAGCTACTCGGAAGGCTGAGGCAGGAGGATTGCTTGAGCTCAGGAGGAGTTTGAGGTTGCTGTGAGCTAGGCTGACGCCACGGCACTCTAGCCTGAGCAAGAGAGTGAGACTCTGTCTCAAAAAACAAGTATTAAAAATGTAAAACAGAACTTGGGCATGGAAAAATTTTACACATCTCAGAAAAGCACGACATAGAATAAAACACTGTTGCATCCAAGCATCAGTGCCAACACCCAGCGCCACCAGTCGTGGGTGAAGGGCTGGCCCCACGCAGAGTGCCTCGTGGCCTGGACCGCACGTGTCCACCGTCTAAACTTGAAGGTTTGGGGCCTGTCACTGAGCTTTAGGGAGTGACATCTGCTCACCCAGCTCAGGCAGAGATAAGGTACAACCTGGTCCCTGTCTGCTGCCACGTGGTGCTCCACCAGTGCCCGCTACTGACCTGGTGCTTATGTTTCTTCTCCAAAGTGGCCTTCCTGCCCTCAGGGTGACTGGTCCGGTGCGTTGCCCGGTGCTGGCTTGTGGGTGTGGCCGGCAGCAGACGAGCGGTGCAGGGGACGGTCACCCGGGCCCTCGCTAGTGCTTCCCGGTGCGATGCCATTTCCTGAGACGTGGCCATCTCCTGGGTCGGCTGCAGAGGGGCTTGGGCCCTGCCTGCCCTGTGTGTCCTCCACCCTGCGGGCAGGTGTCAGAGAGGCGGAGGTCCCTCTGGTCCGGCGTGTGCTCCTGCCACAGCCTTCATCCACAGAGCACTCGCTTTCCTCCTCAGCTTCTGCTGCCGGCGTCCCCCCTCTGCCCTAGGTGGGGCCTGCGTGGCCTGTGTGTGGCCTTACCTTAGTGCCGTGTTCTGAGATGTGGTGCCTTTTCCCCCAGCGTCAGACATGTCCCCCACTTCCCAGGGTTCCCCATTGCACCGGGGCCCCACCACATACC
>CAUYRT010067935.1:0-19742 GCA_963574885.1 Lepilemur ruficaudatus | reverse complement strand
AGCAGTGGAGACAACTCACAACATCAACAACACATTTGGCCCAGGAACTGCTAAGGAACGTACAGTGCAGTGGTGGTTCAAGAAGTTTTGTGAAGGAGATGAGAGCCTTGAAGATGAGGAGCACAGTGGCAGGCAGAATTTGACAACAACCAATTAAGAGCAATCATAGAAGCTGATCTTCTACAACTACATGAGAAGTTGCCAAAGAACTCTAAAGTTGTTTGGCATTTGAAGCAAATTGGAAAGGTGAAAAAGCTCGATAAGTGGGTGCCTCATGAGCTGACCAAAAAAAAAAAAAAATCGTTTGAAGAGTTGTCATCCTCATTGCATGCAGCGACAACAGCAAACCATTTCTCGTTCGGATTGTGACGTGCCACGAAAAGTGGATGTTATAGACCAGCTCAGTGGTTGGACCGAGAAGAAGCTCCAAAGCACTTCCCAAAGCCAAACTTGCACCGAACAAAGGTCATGGTCACTGTTTGGTGGTCTTCTGCCAGTCCGATCACTACAGCTTTCTGAATCCCAGTGAAGCCATTACATTTGAGAAGTATGCTCAGCAGACCGATGGGATGCACTGAAAACTACAACGCCTCCAATGCTTCCAAAGTTGAACAAATTGGGCTATGAAGTTTTGCCTCATCCACCATATTCACCCGACCTCTTGCAAACTGACTACCACCTCTTGAAGCATCTCGACAACTTTTTGCGGGTGAAAAAAGACTTCCACAACCAGCAGCATGCAGCAAATGCTTTCCGAGAGTTTGTAGAATCCCTAAGCATGTATATTTATGCTGCAGGAATAAATAAACTTATTTCTTGTTGGCAAGAATGATTGTAATGGTTCCTATTTTAATAAAGATGTATTTGAGCCTAGTTATAATTTAAAATTCACAGTCTGAAACTGCAATTACTTTTGCACCAGCCTAATATAAAGTTTCAAGATTGAGTTCACAGTGAATCATATCATTTATGACGTTCCCTTCTGATAAGATTTTAGTTGTTTGCATTGGATTCTATGTTCAATATTAAAGGTGCTATATTTACTTTTTTTTTTCATAATTGCCTGATATTTTCCCTCTGCCAGTTTGTTTCTAAATTTTATTTTCTGTTTTCTGTGTCTCTTGTTAATACTGTAGCTGGATCTTTTTTGAACACATTCTATATCTTCTCTTTTAAATATTTTACTTACTACTACATATGAATGTATCTTGCCACCTTTTATTCTATGCTTCCCTATGGCCTTTCCCCTAGCCTTTCTCTCTATGGTCACATTGATAAATTTTTTCTTAAGTGATGTGAAAATTTTCTTTGTATACAAACTATGATAGCTACCATTGAATTTTGAGCAAACCTTAAAATGTTATCAACATCTAAATAATATCTATAATCTTCTCCTTTATTCCAAGGATACCTAGAGCTGCCATACCTTCCAAGTGTAGATTTTGGATTTTATTTACCATTTTACTTTTGATTTTTGGATGTGTATATTGGCATGGGGAAAAGACATATTATGCATGTGTGTGTGTGCATGTGTTTATAGTTATTTTGGATTTGTAAAATATATTCTTCAGTAATCTTTTCAGAAAGAGTGTGAAAATGGCAAACTTTCTGAATTCATCAATATAAAAAATGCATTTTTACCCTCAAAAATTGAATCTAATTTTAGGATTCTATGTTTAAAATCTTTTTCCTACACAACTTTTAAAATATTGTGCCATTTACTTGCAGTATCTAGTATCTAGGGTGCCCATGGAAAAATCTGGTATTAATCCCAGTGTTGTTCCTTTGTAGATTACCTCTTTATTCTCTCTTGTAGCCTTAATGGTTTTCCCTCGAAATTTTTAGAATTAAAAGTTCTAAGATAATCTAGAGTTTCTTTTTACAAATTCTGGTTAAAGAAATGGGTCAAATGATAAGTATATTTTTGGAAATTATTTACAGATTCAACAAGTATTAATATACACATAGTATTCACCCAATATGTGCATGTTGTTTGCTACTACGGGATATATTAATAATACTGAACAGTAAATATAGCTTTAACCTGGTTAGGCCCACAGTTTCCTGGAAGTGACAGAAAATAAACTAGTAATTTTCCAAAGGTACATATAATTACACTTCTGGTAAGGGCTACATAGGCAAAGCACAACATGCAATGAGTATAAAACAGCATGGGCAGAAAAGAGTGAGGACTGGGGGATATGACAGAGAATGTTTCCCCAAAGAAACAGTATGTAATGCCACACCTGAAACATGAGAAGATATGTAGGTAGGTAGATAGGTAAGTAAGGGGAGGAGAAAGTGAGGAGGTCTTTATCATTAACCTTATCCAGCAAAAGTATAAATGACATAATTAGAAACTAGACAAAATCATAATCCTTAAGCTATTATTTATAATGTCCTTTATATTCTCATATCCCACAAATGGCTTTATACTTAGGTCTTGTCTATAGGAAGAAACCAACAAGGTAGAAAAATGGATGATCTGGTGTTTTCAGCCAAGTTAACTGCTAAGTCATAACCACAGTGCAGTTGACTCAGTGGTTTGTGCTCTATAAAAAATTTTTTCATATCTCAAAGGACCTTTCACTGACTGACTTATGTAAGAGCTTGGAGAACATAATAGTATTAGTGTTCAACTCCCATTTGTTATACTGACTCATTTCTCAATAAAAAACACTTTTAAAGAAAGACTAATGAAGAAAGAGCAGAGAGCAAGAATCTTAATTACTATCTAAATTAAAGATGGGGGATTAGGTCATATAATTTTGCTAGAATTTCTTTGATTCTACAATTCAAACATTTGAGACTGGGGAGGAACAGGAAATTTACAAGCCAATCTGATATGAAATTTATTTGTGTTCTTTCTTTCCTGAACTGTGAAGGCACATTCCTAGATATATAATCGCGTGGTGTTACAACCAGGACAATGGGAGGTGTAATAAGGTAACTCTATGGGAGTGCAATTCCAGGATTCCACAAGCGTATCTGTATTCAAATCAAATTTCATAGTTTAAATGCGATGCAGTGTCAACATAATACACAGTCCAAGGTCAGAGTCAATAATTCCTTTGCTCTGTCCCCATGATTTTCTCTATGTAGTAGAATCAAACAGGTCACAATGGGAGAAAGGGTGAATTTGGCATTCTGCTCTCTCACTGGACATAACCAGGGGAGTCACAAGACAAAATCAATGGCAAAGTGATGAGAAAAATCCTATAATTGTGACATAATACATTTGTTGCTAATCAGCCTATATCAGCAACTCGGGAAGATCTTAGTGTTTTAGGATGTCATGTAATATCTATATATTAAGTAATCTTAATAACGTATGTCCCATTGAAAAACAATTTTCCTTTCTCATTTTAATAAGGAGAAAATGGTAGAAGCAAACCCATCAATTTGTTCCATCTGTTATGTTCATGTGACTGTGTTTCTTTTTTCTTTTTTTCCTTTTTCCTGCAGATCAACAAGATAAACCTAACTGCGTAGCTGCAGAAAAGGATGAAAGGGGCTCCACTGTGAACTGAAGTTTCAGTTGAGATGCCGTATCCTGGCTGATGTTCTGAAATTAGCATGAAACAGCACCAGAGGAAACAGAGGGATTCTTCCCTGTTGTACAAAGGACCCTGTGAACTTTCCAAATGCCTGAGATCTCATTACTGACAATATTTTTTGCCCTCCAAGTTTTCACATGGTGACCTTATGGCTTCTTCTGGAGCACAGATGCAGATTTCCTCTCCAGTGAAATGGCATGAACAGAGTGAGAAACACAATCTTTAAGAAGGCAAGCTGTGCACCACCGACATAATTAGGAAGCTGCTTAGGAGGAGAGAGCAGCGGACATCTAATGAGCAAGCAAGGATAAGGTGGAAAACAAGAGCATGGTTATGTAGTGGAAGCACTGTTTGAGCTTTCCTTTAGGTAGGCTGAAAAACAAAATATTAAGCCTGCTGAAACCCTTTCAGAGTTTAGGGATTAAAAGCTCTAAGGAAGCTTATGCCACTGTAGAAAGGGAAGAGAGAGAAGTGTTTTTCCTTCAGTAGCTATTTCTGATTACTACTCTTTTGACCCAAATTCACTTCGAAAGGCAGCATCAGTGTCAGCAGGAAGAGTTCCTGAAAATGTGTTTAATTATTTCAATGTAGAACACAGAATTTCAGGCAGGCTATGTGACATATTTTCACTAAAGTTCGAGAAAAGTTTTAAAAACAAGTGTCTGGTTTTAAAAGAATAACCGTCACAAGATCAAGCACATTTGTTAGTCATTGTGTTTTAAAGCTCCTATGAGAATGAACGAATCCTGTAGTAGCTGTGTGAGTTTGGACACATTGCCTAACTTCTCTGATTCTCCAGCTCTTCAATTATATAAAGACAGTCATAGTAGTAGTCTGCATTTCAAAGAATTTTTCTGTGAGAATTAACTAAGATAATGCATATAAAATACTTTCCAAAATGCTGTCCCCTAATAATGAATGCTAGCTATTCTTGTTGTTGCAATTAGAGATGATGAAGACCTAAATTGAGGCTAGGGTAGTAACAATAGAAGGAAACAAGATATTTAAGAAATATTAGATAGTAAAATTAGGAATATCCAGAGATTCATTGAATATATGTGTAATAGAGAAGGAGGAATCAAGGGTAATTGCTAGAATTGATCACATCCAGTTGAGAAGATGGGATGTCAACAATCAAACTGTAGAGTTCCAAAAAGGATAAAGGTTGCCTGGGGAAGATGATGAAGATCTCAATTTGGGAAATCCTGAGGTCCCCATGGGTTATATCAGGGCAGGAAAGCAAAGCACCTGGTCTTAGAAGACAAAGAGCCCTTCAGGTGGGGCAAAGGCAATATATGTAACCTAAACATTTGTACCCCCATAATATGCTGAAATTAAAAAAAAAGAAGAAGAAGAAGAAAAAGAGCCCCTGAAAGAGACAAAAATGAATTGGCACCAGAAGCATGTAGAAAATCTGGTGAGTTCAGTGATATGGAAACAAAGGATTAAAGAAGATCAAAGTGAATGATTTCATGGTGTCAAATACAACAACAAAAAGGGAGGAAAAATATTTCAGAGAGAGGGAACAACATGCATAGAAGCCTGAAGGACAGAAAGAGGTTTTGTGGCTAATACAAGGGAAAAATGAAAGAAATAATGTAAATGGGAATAAAGATGAAATCAGGACCTCTAATGAAGGGCCTGTAATACTTTGAACTTTGCTTGGGGACAACAGGAGGCCATTGAGAACCTCCAGGCAGCAGTGTGATATAATCAAATATGGTCATTAAGAAGACAGTTTTTGAAAATGTGGCCAATAGATTAGAAAGTAACATGCCTGGAGTCATAAAGACCATTTAGGAGGCTATTATAAGAATCCACGGGAGGAAATCGATGGCTGAGTCTGTGGCTCTTGAGTAGTTATGCAGAGAGATCCAAGACATCTTTTAGGAGGATGGGGACATAGAGGAGGTAAGGATGAAAACCCAATTAGGGACCAGGCATCTGGGTAGAAGGCACTGAACACAGGAGGAGAGGTGGGTTTGTTGGGGAAGATGAATAGTTCCATTTTTAGAAGGGTGAAAATTTTAATTCCCATTGGACATCTGATTGTACAGAGGCTCCTCAAATTATGATGGGATTATGTCCCAATAAACCCATTGTAAACTGAAAATATTGTAAATCAAAAGTTTTTAGTTTATTATGGGTTTACCGGGATGTAACCCCACTGTAAATTGAGGAGCATACTAAATGTATATTGCTTTTGCACAATCACAAAGCAGAAAAATTTTAAGTTGAACCAGTGTAACTGGGGACCATCTGTACAGACTTTGGTCTCAGGAGGGAGAGCTGTATTGGAAATATAACTATGAATGTTTTTAGCCTATGTATTAAATTTGGAGTCATAGGAGAAAGTGGGGAATTATAGAGTGTAGTAAAAACAACAACAACAAAAAAAAAACAAAAACAAAAAAAAACAGTGGTCCAGGAAAGAACCTTAAGAGCACTAATATCAGGAGCAAAAGGGGAAGAGCCTATAAACAAGACTGTGAAGAAATGATTATTAACATATGAAGAAAGCCTCCATGGGATATATCACAGTGACATTGTCAAAGGAACATTTCTGGAATAAATGTGACTGGATCCAGAAAAGTGACTGGATGATTGACAGGATAAAATAATTCAAAGAA
Source organism: Lepilemur ruficaudatus (assembly GCA_963574885.1). Classification (NCBI taxonomy): domain Eukaryota; kingdom Metazoa; phylum Chordata; class Mammalia; order Primates; family Lepilemuridae; genus Lepilemur; species Lepilemur ruficaudatus. The sequence continues at coordinate 13,555 of CAUYRT010067935.1, read as the reverse complement.
GTCCAGCAAGTTGAGCATAAGAAATATTCATTAGCACTAGAAACAAAGTCATCAATGACCTTGAGAATAATGAAGCAGTAGAAGGATTCTAACTTGGTCTGTGCTGATTTCAAATCTCAATTCAAAATTCAGATGACTATGCTGGCAATAATTTTAGATATACCTCTCTTCAATAAGATATCCATATGTAGGAAGAAGTAAAATTTATGCTGGATCTTAAAAGATGAGGAATGAAGTGACATAAAAGAACAGGAGTATAAAATCAAAGGATACCAAGGAAAGGGAGTGGTGTGAGAAAGCCTTCTAAGTCACTTAACAAAGTTGCTGGGAAGTGAATTTTTATATTTTTTATATTGTCGTCTCCGTGGATACTTGTTCCTTGAATATGAATGCTTCATACTGGTTGTTTCTACTTGGAATGCACATCCCATTTTTCTCAGCTTCTCTGAGTCTTAATCTCACTCAAGATACAACAGATGTTCTATTACATTCCTTCAATAATAATAGCTAGTGCTTGTGTTTGCTTACAGTACACCAGCAAGGTTCTATGTACTTTATTTGTATTAACTTATTTAACCCTTACAAAGCCATATAGGGTACCTACTACTGCTAGAATAAATGTGAAAACTGAGACATAGAGAATTCAAATAGCCTGTCAAGTGATGGAGCCGGGATCAAACTCTTAGGGTCTCTGGTTTCAGACTGAGTTTTTAACTGCTACAAATACTGCCTCTTCATAGAAATCATCATTAAAATGATATATTAGTTATTTCTAGCTGAGATTTTTATTAACTATGCACACATACATGTATGAATGTATGTGTTATGTACTTTCTCTCTTCATTAATTGTGAACTCCTTAAGAAAAGAAAAAGTAATCAACATTTCTTGGGTTTTGAATATTCAGCTTTTAACCTTTTTTAATAAAAATACCCAAATTTCATTTAGGAAAATACCTCATCCCATTTCTTTCATACATTTCCATCCTTCATCCTTGCTCTAAGTGACTCAGGTCATGTCACTCAGCACAACAAATCTCCCAAGCATTGATTAATTTAGGAGTAGATTCCAACTAAGTTCAATCAGAGCAAATCCTTGAGCCTGTGGGAAGAACTTCCACCATGATACTTCCTTTTCTATTGGACTTGAACTTTGAAGAATATGAGCTGCCAGCTCTCAAAAGAGCTACATGGAGCTTACGAACAAAATACAGAGATGGTAATCTGAGAGAAACAAGAAATGGAAAGGAAAAAGGAAAAAAAGAAGAGAAAAGAGGGAAAGGGAGGGAAGAGACAAAGGGAGAAGAAAAAGATAAAAGAGAAAAGAAAATAGAAATTGGAAAAGGAAAGAAAATTATTTTAAGAAAATTCCTGTCACTGAGCTACTAGCTTTAATATATTTCTTAATATTTATTAATATTAATAAGAATCATGTAAAGCAGCAAATAAATGGAATGATTAAAGCTCAATCTCATACCTAATTTCAAATTAGGCTTTATTCATAACTTCATACAATTTCTCATAAGGTATGAAAACCAGAAATTATCTTAAATTTTTTTATTCAGTATGAAAAATGAATTTAACTGATATTGATGATGATGATTGTGTACTGACACAAGGCATCCTTGTAAACATGGTGCTTTTATGAAATTTTATTCTGAAAATAAAATATCTAGTTAATATACTGAAAATACAATGATTAAAATTTAGATCTCTGAAAAAAGACTAAACTTTTTATAGTAGTGTCTTAAATTTGTAATGATCATCACCATATCCCATTGTCAATTAGATTATCCTCCAAAACCACAAATAGTAAGAAACTCTTATTTTATTTATTTTACCAGTTCTTAAGCTTCAGGGAGACTATAAATCATCTAGGAGGAATAAAAGGATCAAGGGAAACAGATAATTTTTAAATTACATTATTGTAGGTTGATATTATAAAATTTATTTTATAAGACTTAAACCCAACAAATTAATTCTCCCATTTGTTATCTCATTTATAATGTAGATGGGAGGCTGGTCAGGTTATACATTATACTTTCTATCCTAATAATACTTACAGAAAGTATTTATAGTTTGCAAAGCTTTTTTTCTATCAATCACAAAATGCTGAAGGATTACTCGTTAAAAGGTATATATATTCATTTTCTGAGAATCTTGAATTTCAGAAGTAGGTTTAATGTAGCTTCTCTGGAAATAAGTGTCAGTTCTAGTAGTCTTCCTGGCTGTGCAATTTGACTGACAAATATGGGAACAAATTCTGGAGTTCAGACTCAGTTGTTTTTCTAAAAACTCTGCATTCCTGGGTACTGAAAGGTAAAGTTGGATAGTTAGATATATAATGTTATGAATTCTCAATTTATCAGGAAAATGACATTCTTTTTATACTTCAGCTTCCTAAGGTGGCAGAAAAGATTATAGCTGGCATCTGTTGATTTTCTTTCTCCAGAACCCCTCCCCTACCTTGTCAGGTACTAGAGAAGTCCTTTTCCGGGGCTCACTCAGACCTGATCCTTGTCCCACTCCAGGGACAGGGGTGACTTAGTTCTGATCAATCAAAGTAACCCAGTCACCCAGATACAAGAAGCCAAACAAAATCTTTACATTTTTGCGAAAGATAGTGGCCATTTGAGCTCACTTGTGAAGAGGTTTTATAGTAGAGAAAGACATGGGGTGTGATCTTTGAAGACATCCTCTGAATAGCTTGATCCAGACAGAGCTGTACCCCTGAATTTTCTGACCATGTGAGCCAGAAATTTGCTTTCTTTTTTAGATTAGTAAGAGTTATGTTTCTGTAACTTGTAATCAAAACGTATCCTGACTAACTAGTTGAAGTACAAAGTTCTTTTCAAATAAATTTTCTAAGAACTGAAGAACATTGTAAACCAAGACTGTAAGATACAGGTTTAGCACCCTAATTTGAAAATCCAAAACCCAAAGCGCTCCAAAATCTGAAACATTTTGAGTGCTGACATGACATTCAAAGAAAATGCTCATTGGAGCATCTGCAAATATTTTTTTAAAAAAAGAAAAAGTCCAAAATCCAAACTCTAAAACACTTCTGGTTCCAAGCATTTCAGATAAGGGATACTCAATATATACCATCTTAAGGATTCATGCTTCATAGATTAGAAATTATGCAATAAAATATCACTGGTGACCTACAGAACTCTCTTAAAAGGCACTGGCTATGACATTAGTTTAAGAGATATTTTCAATTGTATAGTGATTCCTATATTGGAAATTGTTATAAAACATTATACTTTGTAAAAAGAAACTAAGATCTTAATTTGTTTAAATAAGATATTCAAGAATTTTTGTTTGCTTCTGAAGTAATTATAGAATATATCTACATAATAGAAAAATTTTGAAAATTCAACATAAATTGTGAATGCAAAAAACATTGTTTATTTATATCACAAAACCCTGTCTCTCCTTAACCCCCACTTCACTGCCAAAATAAACCTGCTGTGTCTTACTTGCTCCTTATTGAGAAAATCATTATTATCTTGCTTTATGTTAGGATAAAATTTATAGGATTAAGCCACGCTTTGTCTCAAAAAACACAGTCAAACAATGTGAAAAAGAATAAGGTTTCTGAAGAAGCAGGTAATTCTGTTGCTTTCAGGAGAATTTCTAAATCCTTTGCCCTTTAAATTCGACTTGGTCATCTAAGTTATAATTTGACCTTTGAAATACCTCAATATTAGTTGAAGACAATCATTATCGATTTAACTTTAATTATGTGCCAAGAAGCTAGAACCTAGGATTAAGAAACTAATTAAAACATAGTCCCTAAATGCAAGAAGCTTATATTCTAGTGTGGAACACAGAAATGTAAAACAAAATTTACAGTATAAGGTAATAGGGACTTTAACAGGTATACACACAGCAGAAATCAGGAGGTAGTTGACTCTCTTTAAGAGAATAGGAAGAATAGCTTGAGCTGATCTTTAGACTGAGGAGATATTCACTAGGATGAGGGTGTTTCTGACAGACAAAAGAGCATATTTAAAGGCCTAACGTCATGACAAAGCATGGTTTATTTTTGAATTATAAACAGATTGGGTATTGTCAAAATGTAATGCACATTGGGAACTAGCTAAGGATAAACCCGAAGAAGACGTTAGGGTCCAGGCCAGGAAGAATTCCTAGGTAGTATTTTGAGACTTTATTCTTAGGTAATGGAGAAATGAGTTTAACAATAAATTCTAAAAGTATATGTAAGGTTATCCCTTTCAGCACTGATTATTCTATTGAAAACCTGGAAATATACAACCTATTCATCAAGATGTAATCGGTTAAAGTTTACAGTTCATCTGTGTAATGATATGCTATGAACAACAACTAATCATTTTATAAATCAAGCATAAAAAGATGTACATGATCATATGATGAGTTAAAAGATAAAGGGAAAGAATTTTCAACCCATTACACATAGAATTCTACCTCTATGCTCAATATTGTTTTAGTTGATAATATTTTTGAGGTGACATTGAGGTGACACTTTTTGCTCTTTTCTGCAATTTCTTAACTTTTTAAAACATAAGCAATCACTATTTTTATAGAGAGATAAAAATAATAAACCCATTGCCTTTTTCACTTTTGCAAAACACTCAAAAGCTGGATTCAGTCATCATGTGCTTTGATCTAGTGGACCAGAATGATAAATAATGAAAAGGTGACACTACAAAGTATTAAGTCATTCATAAGTGGTATCCAAAATATTCTCATTTGATATCACCACCAGAATATCTAGTCACTAAAGCCAAAGCTATGTGGGAGTTATTCTTGACTCTTTCTCTGAGTCACTCTACCTCCCGCATTCAACCATCTACTAAGTCCAGCCAACTATATTTGCAAAATATTTATCATAATTTTCTCTTTCTTTATCACCATCCCCACTGTTTTAGCTTAAGCATTCACAATATGATCACTGAAATAATTTCTAACTTGTTTCTGTTTCGACATTTCTTTTCCTAATCAAAGGCATCCCTTACATAGTTGCTAAAACGCACAGCATAAAACAAAACACTGACCACTCCACTCCACTATTTAAAACCCTTTGGAACCAAACTCTTTATGATATAGAGAGTGCGTTTTAGCATGAGATACAAGATCCTTCATGCCTTGGTCTATGCATTTTTTCCTAGCTTCGTCATTCACCAATCTCTGCCTGATATTCTATGTGTCAAACCCTTCCTGTTGGTGGCTTCCAATCACATCAGATTTGTTTCTTATATCCATGACTTTGTTTATGCACTTGACCCCCGTTTCTAGACTTTTCTGCCCCATCCCCATCCATCTAGTCATCATTCAAGACTCAGTTCAATTACCCCCTCTTCATAACCATAAAACTACATCCAGGTTAATTTAAGCTGGGCTTAGTACCTCTCCCTTGTTTTTACTAAAATATACTGTTCACAGCTCTATTACTACAATAATTTATTGTATTTGTAATTTTTATTTATGTATCTGCTTTATTCCACTAAATTATTCTTTTGGAGAAAAGCTATTGTGTCTTAATTCACTTTGTATGCAAACACCTAGAACAAAGCCTGTTTCATAGTAAGTACTCAAATAAGTAAGTAGACAGAAGAACACATTGGAATAGCTCATGGTGGCTTCACCAGTTAATAAACTGTTCATTCAGAAAGTGAGACTTTAATTGTTCTTAAGAATCAGCACAGAGGCACACAGGCAAAGGAAGTTCAAATAAAGTGGGTAGAATACAATTTTTACTAAAGCCTCTAGGCTGAAATGTGCAAATATGTTCATAGGAGTCTTGGTGTAATTGGAATTGAAGAGTTTCTTTAGATTAAAAAGTTGGATTGAAAAAAATAAAAATAAAAGGGCCAAGAATGATGGCTCATGCCTGTAATCCCCCAGCACTTTGGCAGGCTGAGGTGGGAGGATCACGTGAAGCCAGGAGTTAGAGACCAGCCTAGGAAACACAGTGAGACCTCCATCTCTACAAAAAATAAAAATAAAAAATTCAAGGTAAAAATATTGGATTGGAGCCTTATAGAGTTACTCTAAGAAGTAACACTATGCTGAGGAGAGTAAGGGGATATTAAATAATTCTGAGTCTCTAATGGCTATGACAAAAAAAAGTAAAAACTATCTTATCTTGATAGTCCCAGTATGAAGAAATAAAATACAATGGGAGAAGTTTTCTGAAATAGTTTAGCACTGATTATCATAAGAAAAACAGGAAGAAAATTTATATGATATTAGAAAATAATTTTCTATGGCTGAATATGAAGATCTGAGGATAGAAAGTGTAAAATATGATTTGAAATCTTCAAAACTGAAAGTGAAAATGATGTTACTATTGTAGATAATGACTTCCAAAAGTAAACTAATATTACGGAGTCAATAGAGAAGTTTGGTTTCTCCCACGCTGAGATTAATGAGACTGTGAGATAGCGAGTGGAAATAGGGAGCAAGTTGCTGAAAATGTAAAGTTAGATCTTTAAAAGCAGGCCAGGACTAATGATATAGAGTTTAAAAAAATATATCCATAAAAACAAAATAAGTTATAACTTCACACCCACTAGGATGGCTACCAACAGAAAGAGAAAACCAAGTATTGTCAAGGATGTGGGAAAACTGGGTGTCTCCCATATTGCTGGTTTGTAAAATGGTTCAATCGCTCTGCAAGACAATTTGGAAGTTGCTTCAAAAGTCAACATGAACTTACAATGTGATCTGGCAATTCTCCACTTAGAAAGCTATTCAAGAAAAATGAAAATGTATGTTCACACAAAGGCCTGAATATTCATAGCCCCATTATTCACAATAAGCCAAAATTAGAAAATCAAGATGTCCATTAAGTGCTTAATGGATAAACCAAATACAGCATACCTATATAATGAAGTACTATTCAATAAGAAAAATGAATAAACTACTCATATATGGATGAACTATAAAAACATTATACTAAGTGAATGAAGCAGAACACAAAGGACTATGTATTGCATGATTCCATTGACATCATATGTCCCAAAAAGGCAAATTTATAGAAGCAGAAAGCAGGACATTTGTTGCCTTGAATTATGAGTTGGAGCAGATATTACCTATAAATAGGCAAGAGAGAGCTTTTCTGGGTCACGGAAATGATCAAAAACTGGACTGTAGTAATGGTTACAAAATTCTATAAATTTACTAAAAATCATTAAATGTACACTTAACAATTAGTGAATGCTATGGTAAATAAACTATATTTCAATAAATCTGTAAAAAAAATCATATTCTTAAAAGTGGCAGTTGAATTCTAGAAAGTTGCTGTAACCTCAAGGGAGAGAGGAGAGAAGAACTGAGTGCCAAGAACTAAATTTAGAGGTTATTTTCAATTTGAATGATGGGAAGAAGATGAATTAATGATGAAAGCAAAGTGTAGGCTGAGGAGTAAGAAAAGAAAAGAAATACGGAGTTAGGAAATCTGTGGGAGGATATATTTTAAGAAGAATGTTCTGTCCAACACTAAATACTATAGAGAGATTGAATAACATGAAGACTTAGGGAATACATTTGCTTTGCTTGTTAGAATCTAGTTGGTGAATTTTAACTAAAAAGCTAGAAAAATAAAAATAAAAGCAAGAAAAAATACTTAGGAAAAGAAAAAATGTAGAGTGATATATTCAGAAGGTGGTTCTTAGAAAAGACCAATGCAGATTTGTTAAAAAGCAAAAGATTCAAATTTACAACCAAAGAAATAAAGAAAAAGACTATAACCACAGACTCAGTGAAATGACAAGGAATCCTCTAATTATTTTAACAAAATATAAAATTACTATGCTAAGTAAAATTTAAAATCTCAAAGACAGTTAATTTTCCAAAAAATATATAAAGTTTCAAAGTTGACTGAAAACGGTCATATAGAAGTCATGTATAGACAGTTGTCATGTAAAATGGGGGAGCCATTTTTTACATTGCCTCTCAAAACATAATGTGCCAAGGCCATTTCCTCTGGAATAGTTTTATAGCTATTTTCTGGAGAGGAGATTTCTTTGAAAGAAAACAACGCCCCCACTAAGATACTGTGTGAACTTGAGTCATTTATTTAACTTCTCCAAGCCCCAATTTGTTCTTTTCTAAAATGAAGATAAACCACCACCTAATATAGTTATTGTAAGGATTTAATAAAAAAAAAATATATACAAAAAGGGTAATTTTATAAGTTTAGAGAGAAAACCAAGCATCAGTACTATGCAGTCATTTGTTTAAACTCTATAAAAAGGTGCTGATAATTACATGCATTAGTGCCAAAGGCTAGATGGCAGAATTGATAGATCACCATTTGGGTTGACATCAAATAACATAATATTTTTTTTAAAAATCTGAGATAAACCTCTCATATTGAAGCTTCATATCTCTCCTATATTTTGTCATCCCAACTGTAAAAGGCTGCATTTTGCAAGGATCCCAATCCTTATTAAAAGAGTTTAAAATTAGAAAATTTGCACCAAGACCTGTCATATAGTCGACTATGAATAAAAAGAAATTGCCATTATCTGTATTATAATTTCTGTATTTATTAGTGCATAGAGTAGTGATCAAGAAGAGCACACCACCTGACTTAAAAATATACTACAAAGCTACAGTAACTAAAATAGCATGACACTGGCATAAAAAGACACATAGAGCAAAGGAACAGAATACAGAGCTCAAAAAATAAATAAACGCATTTACAGCAAACTGATTTTCAACAAAAGTGTGAAGAACACAGCATGGGGAAAGGAGAGTTTCTTTAATAAATGATGTGGGGAAAGCTGGATATCTATCTGCAGAAGAATGAAACTAGATACCTATCTCTGACCATATGCAAAAATCAACACAAAATGGATTAAAGACTTAAATGCAAGACCTGAAGCTATGAAACTTCTTAAAAGAAAACTTTGGGTTAATGCTTCAGGACATTGGTCTGGGCATATATTTTTTGAGTAAGACCTCAAAATCAAAGACAACAGAAGCAAAAATAGACAAATAGCATCACATCAAGCTAAAAGGTTTCTGCACAGCAAAAAAACAAAACAAAACAAAACTCATCAACAAAGTGGAAGACACAACCCACAGAACGGGAGACAATACTTGCAAGCTATCCATCTGACAAGAGATTAATAACCAGAATATTTAAGGAACTCAAACAAGAGCAATAAAAGTCAAACAATCTGATTTAAATATAGGCACAGGATCTGAATATGTATTTCTCCAAAGAAGACATACAAATGTCCAACAGGCATGTGTAAAAATGCCCAACATCACTAATCATCAGAGAAATGCAAATTAACACCACAATGAGATACCATCTCACCACAGTTAAAATGGCTATTATCAAAAAGACAAATATAACAGGCGCTGGCAAGGTTGCTGAGAAAGAGGAATGCTCGTACACTGCTGGTAGGAATGTAAATTAGCACAGCCACTATGGAAAACAGTGTGGAGATTCCTCAAAAAAACTAAAAATAGAACTACCATATGATACAGCAATCTCACTGCTGAATATTTATCCAAAAGAAAGGAAATCAGTGTATTGAAAAGATGTCTGTACTCCCATGTTTATTGCAGCACTATTCACAATAGCCAAGATGTGGAATTAACAGAAGTGCCTATCAACGGATGAATGTATAAAGAAAACTTGTCATACATATACAATGGAATATTATTCAGCCATAAAAAAGAATGAAATCTTATCACTGGCATCGACATGGATGGCACTGGATGTTATTATGTTTAATGAAATAAGCCAGGCACAAAAAGAAAAAGGCAGAGTGTTCTCACTCATATGTGGGAGCTAAAAAAGTTGATTTCATGGAGACAGAGAATAGAATGATGGTTACAAGAGGTTCAGATGTGTAGAGGGGAGGAGAGATTAGTCAATAGGTACAAAAATACAGTTAGATAGAAGGAAAAAGTTCTAGTGTTCCACAGCACAGTAGGGTGACTATAGTTAATAATTTATTGTATATTTAAAAATAGCTACAAGAAAGATTTGAAATTTCCCAACACAAAGAAATGATACATGTCGGAGGTGGTGGATATTCCAATTATTCTAATTTGATCAGTACACATTGTATGCATGTATCAAAATATCATATGGACCCCAGAAATATATACAAAATGATATACAATCATTTTATATCAATACAAATAATTAACAAAAAAAGAAATGGTAACTAGATTAAATCATGTGTTACACATTCTAAATTTCTCCAGATGGTCACTATGCAAAACTTTGTTATCTGTGTTTTTATTTAGAATAAAACAAAATCTAAAGTACACTAAAAATTTATGTTAAAAATATTTCCAAAAGCTTTCTTATAAAATAAGTTTTTATAAACTTTACTCCTCAGGCCGGGCATGGTGGCTCACACCTCTAATCCTAGCACTCTGGGAGGCCAACGCGGGAGGGTCGCACAAGGTCAGGAGTTCGAAACTTTATTCCTCAATAAGTCATGCACTTTAAAGAATTTTGCTATCTGAATAAATCTCAGCAAAAGTTACACCCTAATGGGTAAAAAGTCATAAGGTCTGCAAATTACTCTTAAACATTTCAGAAAAAAACAAAGTGTGTGTGCATTTGTGTATATGCATAGATAACGTAATAGAAAATGATAAAACAAATATGATAAAATGCTTGCAGTGGGGAACCTTGATAAAGCATATATAAGAATTCTTTGCAACTTTTCTGTGAGTCTAAAATATCTTAAATTTGCTCCTATGTACCTATTACATAAAACTAGGTTTTTCATATATTGACTTTCCTTAAGAAATACATGGTACTTGTCTCTTAAGCATCAAAAGAATCAGGCATAGAAATATTTTGAATTTAGAGTAATACTCAACATTGACTAAACTGTTGGTTTATTGTTGCCAGAGACCAGAGATCCTGGGGAGATTAATCTTCCACCTCCGTATGTGAGACCTTGCAGAAGCCCTACAGGTCAACCATCCCACAGGGCAAATGCTCTCTGGGTCTGATTCTCTATGGTGCAATAGAGATTTCAGAGAATGCATCAAGGAAAGCCTTTTTGTTTGTGTCTCCATACACCCTAAAATTCCCACAGTATGTTTGTTCTTTAGAATCTCGAATGGGAAATTCAAAACACAGATAGAGATTAAGTCTGATGAGAAAGTCACAATCTTGATGCTTTTTCTTTCCTTTCCTCTTAGCTCTTGCTCTCTCTGGCTTACTTAAATGTAGTCTAAATCCCATGATCCCATTGTTTGTACTATTTTCATGGGTTCTAAGGTACCAATTTGTTTCCTTTTCTCTTTCCTCAAAGTCAAACTAACTTTTAAAATCAAACCAGAATTAATAAAGATAAGGAGACACCAATGCTATCAAATACAGAAGGAGAGAAGTAGATAAAACTTGATATTTATAAATAGGAAGGAGTGGGAAAATAGGAGAGAAATGAGAAGAACAGATAAATTATGACTGTCTTATCACATCCACTCCTCTTCCATATGTTGTATATCACCTCTAGCAATTTGCTACACTCCAGCTCCAAGACAGTGGGAAGCAAAGGTTTTCCTTAGAGACCACAGATCTGCTCTGGTTCTCACCTCTCCTTTACTGTCCCACATTTAGAAAAATAGAAAAACTCAAGAGCAACAGAAAGTTCACATTGGTCTGCTTGTTCCTTCTCCAGGCCTCATTTCTAGGCAGATTCTTTTTCTAGCCTATGGAAGTGTTTTAGCATTAATTTGATCATGGTTTATTTCACACTTCCTTACTAAGGTACTAAAAAAGGGAATTCACAGAAATACATGGGGTGCCATCAGCGACATTTGCACAAGTGTTAAAAGAAATGAATATGATAATGGGTTTCAGACTAAATTCTTCAATTTATTTAGTTCATTGGGTATTACAGACTAGTTGTAGTCCAAGTGGGTCAAATAGAAAAAAATTGTTAACACGTATTAATAGGTCCCAGACTGAAACCATTACATTGACACTGTACTCACGAACCCCCTCTATTTTTTCCATGTGCAACTCTACCATCAACCCCCAGCCCCCAATATCTATGTAACTGCAGCTCCTTTAAATGTGTATATGTTCCATTTCATGTCTTAGCAAGTATTTTTTATTAATTATAAATAGCACAAATGTGCTGACCAAGACATACTAGTCCTGTACATTTGGGTTAAGTTGTTTGGTCTGACTTGTTCCCCTGTAAAAATTTATGTTATTTCTGGACAGGACACATTTTCCAAATAGTTAGTGACCACTTCTGGTTTTCCGAGGGGCTCGATCTTGGAAAAACATTATGAGAAAAAAACAACTGAGAATATATTAAAAACAAAATGAACTGCTTAAATATAATCAGATCAAGGAATCCTGCTCATGAAGGGTAAGTTTATTAATCCAGCTTGCTGTGCCATAACAAAATACCGTAGACTGGTGGGTTAAACAATAGAAATGTATTTTTTAATAGCTCTGGAGCCTGGAAGTCCAAGACCAGGATGTTAGTATGGTTAGGTTCTGGTAAGGGATCTCTACTGCCTTACAAGCAGCCACCTTCTCCCTGTGTCTTTGCATGGAAGAGAGAGAGAGAAAGAGAAAGAGACGGGGGCAGTGGAGAACATACACTCTGGTATCTCTTTTTATAAGGGCACTACATGAAGGCCCACTCTCATGAGCTTATTTAAACTAATTATCTCCCAAATGTCCCATCTTCAAATACTATCACCTTGGGAGTCAGGACACCAACATATGAATTTAGGTTGGGGGACAGGGAGACACAATTTAGTCCTTAGTTTAGAATTAACTTTGTATTGGGAGCCACATCACACTGATAGATTACCTTGAACTCAGTGGAACGTGGAAGCCCCCAAGTCTTTTCACACTTTTCTGCGGCTGAGCCTTTCCCTTCCATCCCTACTTGGGCAGTTGGCCTGGGGTTAATAGCATAGACTACCATACTAATCAATATTCAATTTTATCTTTTTGTATTATATCCATTAGTGCAGGATTTTCATACTTTTGAAATCCTGGGGTGGATGGTGGATTCTTCCAGCTTTGCATTACTTTCAATTTTAATAAGCTTGCTTTTCATATGTCCATCTGAGTCAATAGCTAAAATCATATACAGAAAAGGGAAAAGGGGAAAATTTAGTGTCTGCCTATGGAGCTTACCTTGTGCATTATGTACCCATTTATTAATATCCTTTGGGTTTTCTCATTTCATAAATCATGATTCCAAGAAGCTGTAACCACATACATTTTATATTTTATCTCACCCAGAAGAAAATTGCCAGGTATCCTGTAAATTGCCTTCAAAATTTCAAGTACCTATGCCTACTTTATTTTGGGGGCCTCTTATATCAGTAACCCTAACAAAAATTTGAAATGAGACAAGAGTGACACATTTTCCCTTGGTAAATTAATGCTGATTCCTTTTTTTTCCTTCCGAAAATTTTATTGGGGGAAAACTACAAAACATTTACAGTACAATGTTTACAGTCACAATTTGTAGTGAGCTGATTTCCCAAAATACATTACCACTCAAGTTGACTTATCTTGTTACATTCAAAAACCTACTCTGT
>CAUYRT010067929.1:0-35239 GCA_963574885.1 Lepilemur ruficaudatus | reverse complement strand
CTCACAGCAACCTCAAACTCCTGGGCTCAAGGGATCCTTCTGCCTCAGCCTCCCGAGTAGCTGGGACTACAGGCACGCGCCACCATGCCCGGCTAATTTTTTACGTATATTTTTAGTTGGCCAATTAATTTCTTTCTATTTATAGTAGAAACGGGGTCTCGCTCTTGCTCAGGCTGGTCTTGAACTCCTGACCTTGAGCGATCCGCCCGCCTCGGCCTCCCAGAGGGCTAGGATTACAGGCGTGAGCCACCGCGCCCGGCTCTTTCTTCCAACTTTTGAGGACCTTTGTGATTACATTGGGCTCACTGGGATAACCGAGGACAATCTGCCTATTCGAATATCGCCTGATTAGCAATCTTGTTTCCATCTGCGCCTTAATTCCCCTTTGCTATGTCACTTAACCTGTTCACAGATTCTGGGGATTAGGACGTGGACATCTCTGGGAGGCCACTATTCTGCCTACCACATGTGGCTTATCTTATTTTAAGATTGCCAGTCCCTGGTGGCCCCTGTCAAGGCTTTCGTATCTGTGTGGAGCACAGTAGGGCTGGGCGTGTGTGCTGTGTGCATCTCACGGATGTGAAACATACATCTTTTTCCACAGTGCTGGGTAGTCTTCCCAGGAGAAAGGCTGATTTGACACCTGGTTTGGCCAGGTTGGTTGTACAGCCAGGTGATTATACGCTCATCCGATACTTTTTCAGACCCGTTGTTGTGTTGCTGATCTGCTTGGAGAAGTTGTCTGTAAATAGCACCTGTCTTCATCGGGCTCACCCGCCCCCACCTGCCAGGTTGTATGTGGGACACAGGGTGCAAGCAGTGTGTGGGCAGATGTGACCGAGCTCCTGCATCAGGCTCCAGACGCTATTGTTTTGAATTTAGTCTTCAGAACACCTGTGTGAAGTGGATGCCGTGAGCATCTCTACCTGGAGATGACCGAGGTGAAGGGAGGCTCGTCATTCATCCAGACAGATCGCTCAACTAGTCCACGTGGCTCAGGCTCCGAAGTCCTCCCCTCCAGAAACCGCATAACATGGGGAGCTCCGTGCCAGGCTCCTAGCGCTGGATAAGGACCTTTCTTTGTCGGGCCAGCGGGGGACTCAGGTCACCCCTGTCCACAGCAAGGACGATAGTATTAACACCGTGTGCTCCACTCAGGGCAAGGGAGTGCCTTGTGCTGGGAAAGAAGCTGGATGAGGATGTGTTTTGGTGACTGAGGATTGATGACCGGTGTGTATCTTGGTGGGGCTTGTGGGCAAGTGTCTACATTACTGCTAGCGTGGATTCTGTTTTTTCTTTGAGATAGGGTCTTGTTCTGTTGCCTGGGTAGAGTGCAGTGGTGTCATCATAGCTCACAGCAACCTCAAACTCCTGGGCTCAAGCGATCCTCCTGCCTCAGCCTCCTGAGTAGCTGGAACAACAGGTGTGACCACCCCACCCAGCCTCATGGGTTATGTTGAAGTCTCTTAACTGTAGAGGGAATCCAGGGTTACTCGAACTTCTTAGAAAATTTGGTCTGAACCAGTAGTCACAATAAACCAAATGGGTGACCCGACATTTTCCCTTTGTCTTTTAAAAGAAATGTTGCTTTAATATTTTCCTCTTGGACCTTTGGACGTGCTCAGCCAGTAACAATCTACTGAAATAAAGGGGCTCCCGGGTCGGCCTTGCAGAGGGCCGTGGGAAGGCATGCAGAGTTCATGTGTCGTTTCTTTATGTTTGTGGTGAAATTTGCAGACAGTGCAGTTTGAGGCCTCATATGCTGTGTATATTCGATTTTTAAAATAAATGGAAAACGTTTCCAATAAAAAGAAAAAAGAACCTTGTCTTGTTCATCTTTGTATCTCCAGTGCTTGATGGAGTGGGTGCCCAACAACCGGGTTGAGTGAATATCATATTATTCATTCCTTTATTAAGAAAATAGCATTTGAGTCAGAGGCTGTGTGGGATCAAAGGGAACAGGGCAGAGCCCTTACTTCAGGAAGCTTCCTGTCTAGCAGGTGCATTTGCCCGGGCTGCTTTCGGAGGATTAGTGTAATCGTTGCAGGGGAGATGTGAAGCCTGGGGAGGGGTCGTAAGTCAGCTGCGGTCGGCCTGCATTACCGCTTTTCCTGAGCAGGTTATTTTCTTCGTCTGGTAGTTTTCCAATAGGAGGTGGCTCCTTGGATCATTCACATTATAATTTAATTTAAAATTTGACTTCCTGCGTGAGAGAATAAATGGTGTTAAGATTGCTTAGAGGCAGACTGGTTTTGTACTATAAATCTAATTAGAGCTATTTCCACATGATTTTATGAATGGCAAAATGGCTTTCGTGCCGTATAAACCACTGACACCGGCCACCTGTTCTGACCTATGGTGACCACGAAAGTAATGCCAAAGAAATGTAGCAGGAACACAGCTTTCTATTCTTCTGGAAGTTTCTATATACTGTTGACATTTAGACATGTGCAATTTTGGGGGACCATTTTTCTGTTTTTGAATCCAGATGGTTGTTCCAAAAGGAGCACTGTCTCTGCTGATCAAGTGGGAAGCAAAGAAGCAAGTTTCCTTCTGCGTTGAAATCCACCATGTCGGCTGCCTCTGCTCCTGTTGTCACGGGGCTGTGGCATCTCGCCTCCCAAGGGCTGGGTCTGATGAAGGTTTTAAATGGCCTGTGGTCACTTTTCTTTGAAGACTTGTCATGTGCCTTAGCAGATGGCAGGTTTGCATTTGGGCGTGAAATCTACCACCGTGTTGGCACGGTCACTCTATTTTTTGAGACTTATTTGGGTAATAAGGATTTCTAATTGAATTAAGTTGGCCCTTATAGCTAATTGCTTTAATTCTGATTATGTGGGCAAGTGTTTGCAAGGTAAATTCCAAATACCACTGTGTGTCTTTTCTGATATTGGAAGAAGGGTAGTCTGTTGTTTTTTTTTTTTAAATCGTAGCCCCCTCATGGATAATGCTTTTCATTTGCCTAGAGGCAGAAACATATAGATGTTCACCAAATAAAGGAGGAAAAAAATTGCAAAAGTAGTGACCAAGACAAAAGCAGCAGCTTGAGGCCCTGAGAGGTTATTCCTTGGATGTGACGTTCAGACACAGCTGTCTGCCTGCAGACTCCTGGGCAAACCACACGCCCTCCATGGGACAGTTTTGTCCTAGTTAGGATGGGGAAGTCGACGAGGTGACCTCCAGGGCCTCTTCAGCTCTAAAAACTCTCTGATTGCGTGGCTGTGCTGCTCTGGAGGGCAGGTTTGGTGATGGCAGCAGGATAGAGTGGGTGGGCTCACATGCGAGCCGCAGCACAGCTGGTGGCCCTTGTTGGCCTTGACAGTGACCTTTTCAAATGGAGACATTAACAAACTGTGACATGGCATGTGCTGTGAAAATAGGGACTGCTTTCCTCCAGCTGTCGGGCTCACATCTTTCCTGAGGGAGCCCTGGGCTTTGGGGTAAAGGAAATCACAGTGACTAGGAAAAAGAGCTCCTCCCCTCCACATACACACTTTGTCCCTGGTAACCATGTCAGTATGGGACTTAGACAAGTGCATCTTAGATAGCCATCAGCCCACGTGATGCCAGAGGCAATGGCTTGGTTTTCGGTGCTTGACACCCCTGAGATAGATGCTAAAGGATCTGAGAAAAATCCAGCTCCAAGTTTACACACCCTCCAACAACAAAACGAAAATAGAAAAGAAAAACAGCATTTTTTTAAAAAAATTTTTTAATTTTTATTTTTTTATCAGCCAGCATCTTGCTTTCAAGAAAAACTGTATTAGTCCTAACATATTAATTGCTAATAATCTAAAAAAAGAAGCTGTCTTATAAAGTATATGTTTATAACTTACGTACCTACGATAATTCTACTGTATTTTGTGCTCAGGGTCGCTGAGCCATCCTGACGTTCTGAATAGACTAAGGCTGGGCGAGTGCAGAGTTGGGCCCCACCAGCCGGCCACGAGCACCTTGTGGGAGCCGAGGCCTGTCCCCACCGGCAGACAGGTGCTTCCTGTCAGCCCACACTGCGGCTGGAGTGGCCCTGCGTGGCCTTTGCTTTACTCCATAGGTCCCTGTGAGGACTTTATCTGATAAAGCCATTTCAGCTTGGTGGCCACTTCCCACTAGTTCCTCGGTGCCCTTAAACATTTTATTTGGGTCGTTGAAAATACAATTCCATGGATCATTTAGACCTCAGTAAGAGCTGCAGTGGAGCTTCCTTTTACTACCCTGTGGGTACTTTCACACGGGATCTTTTATCCCAGTTTTCTTCAGTTTATCCAAGTTCTGTCTGGTAACTGGGCCACGTGCAGGTGAGCGCTCAGGAAGCTCACACTGCAGGGCAGAGCCTGGCCAAAACGGAATAGACAGCTCTGCTCTGCGCCTTTCGTTTATAATGTCCATGGAGCTATTTGCTTAATGAAACTGGACCCTTTCCACGACAGAGAGAATCTTTGCGTGACATGTTTTGTAATAGCCCCGCCTGGGTTGGCTGTGGTTTCGGGAGAGGGGACCTGCTCAGGGTTTCCCTTCCTGGACTGCCAGCAAGGCCTTTAGAGAATGTGCTCCCTACATTTCTCTAGGCAGGCTTATTTATTTTGACCTTTACAGAAACACATAACGACATTATTCAGCCCATCGCCGAACACAGAAGATCTCTGTCATTGTGCTCGCAGAAGATTGTTTTTGCACTGGAAGAAATTGCCGTATCAGCTCCTAGGGGGTTCTTTGCACATGTTTATCCCACTTGATACTCATATCATTCTTAAGAGCTTTTCAGATGGGGAAACTGAGGCTCTGTGAAGTTACCGGGCAGGAAGAGGTAGGACTAGGATTTGATTTCTTAATTCTGCCCTGGGGGAAGCTCGCCTTCTCATCCAGGGAGAGTAGGTTCAGGATATAAATCTGGGCGGAAGGCAAGAGCGGGGAGTGCCCAAAAGTGCTGGCACGCTGGAGTGGTGAGTGAGAGAGGGAAGGGGAGGGGGTGTTGCAGAAAGTCTTCCTGGTGTCGGTGATGCTGGGATGAACCTTGAAGAAAGGCAGGATGTACGTACATCGTTATGAACCTCTTGGTGAATGGCTGTCTCTGCATCAGCCTCTCAGCTCGGTAGGGCAGGGAACCCCCTTCCTTCCTCATCCCTTTATTGTACCCCAAGGCCCTGGCAGAGAGCCTGGCGTGCAGTGGGTGTGTGCTGTCTGTGCGTTTGAATGGAGGGATGGGACAGATGAGGATACATCAGGCAGAGACAGTAGCATACACAGCCTGAAGAACTGGGGCAGGGTGTAGTTTATCTTGACTTGGGCAAGGAGGGGACATGGAACAGTGGCCGATGAGGTGAGACAGGCAGGCTGCATGCGCTGTGGGAGAGGCTGAGGAGTCCAGGGAGAGGCCAGTTCTCAGAGTCCTGCCACGGGGCAGCTGTGGAAGCTTGGATGACTTATTTAATGTTTCTGATTCTCCCTTTCTTCTTTATTCATAAAATGGAGGTAATGAGGGTCCAAATGGAGATATGAGCTTGTTTGGAAGATTAAATAACGTAAGAGCTGTCAAATGCTT
Organism: Lepilemur ruficaudatus; assembly: GCA_963574885.1. Lineage (NCBI taxonomy): Eukaryota > Metazoa > Chordata > Mammalia > Primates > Lepilemuridae > Lepilemur > Lepilemur ruficaudatus. The sequence goes on along the minus strand of CAUYRT010067929.1, from coordinate 29,697 downwards.
ACTGCCCGGTAAGTGCTTGGTGACAGTTAGCTATTATTGTTATCCTGAACTCAGCAGACAGTGGGAGAGTGCTGCTTTCCTCTAGGGGCTGGGCTTTTAGGTCAGTCAATCTGGCCGCAGTGCGCTGGTTTGGAATGGAAGCTTAGACCCTGCAGGAGACGCCAGGGTGGGTTAGTAGGTGCTGGCGTGGCCCAGGTGAGAGGTACTGAGGACTTGAGTGGGGGGTTTTGGGAAGAATGTAATGGTGGGTGCAGGCGTCAGAGACCTTGTAGAGGTCTGTGGGACTTGGCAGCTACATAAAGATGAGGGAGGAAGGTTGGAATCTGAGTCTCTCAATGAATAATGACGCTATTCATGGAAAGAGGGAAGCCAGGCGTGTTTGCTTTGGGAGGATGATGAGTTAAGTTTGGGGTGTATGGATTGCCCAGTGCCTGTGGAATTTCCAGATGTGGAAGTTCCAGAGTGCTAGAAAATGCCATCCTAGAACTCTGGAGGGAGGTCGAGGCCGGAGGGTGAGCAGGGAGATCATCTGCACAAAGAATCCGGAGAGAGCACAGAGCCGGTCTGAGGGCCTGGGGTGGGGGGCAGCAGGCAGCGGGGTTGCAGAGCAGGACTTTGTCCCCGAGATGAACTTGGTCCTGACACCCAGCAGCCACTCAGAAAGGGCAGAAGGCTGTGGTTGTGCATGTGACATGGTGACAACTACTGGCCCTGCTTCGGTGCGCCTACCCTGTGACCACAGATCTTCCCAATGCAACCCAGGCCTTTCCCATTGTCGCTGTGGCCCACAGGAGGGCTCTGCGGCGGGAGCACCTCCCGGTACCTTTTGCCCAGGTCTCATTGTTCTCTGGTCCCACGAAGCTTTGCACTATGCAGCACGTGTTCGTCTTCAGAGGACACCTGCAGAGGTGATGCAGGAATCCCGAATTAGGTTAATGGATGCTTACTTCAGTAAGGAGGCCACTTCCCCTCCAGAGGACACCTAGATTCTCTTTATAGTCGAGTGTGGAGGGGAATGGCAGGCGGGTGCCGCGCCAGCGTCCCGGGGGCCTCTTCACCTTCTTTCTCCAGCCTCCAGCAGGTTTGTCTTTGTAGTGAGATTTGGGTTCTTAATCTTTTTAGAAGGAAGTAATGAGCTCTATGAGCAGAAAAATTCCTGCATATGCCCACATGCAGCCCTCGGATCAATTCAGCAGCTCAGGAACCCCCTGAAGACCCCAGTTTAAGAATCTTCCTCTTAAAGGAGCAGCCTCAGCATTTTCTTATTCTTAGCATGTCAGGGTAAATTAGATTCAGATATTTATTATTGAAGGCTACTAACTCTTCTATGCCACTATATTAATTGATTGCTATGGGATAATAAATGTATATATTTAAAACTGGGAAAAATAGTCCTATACATACTGTGATTCAGTCTTCCTCATATAAAATTATGTGATCCTGTAGGTGACATTTTTGCAGAAAAAGGGAAAGCACAAGTTGGTTAGATTTATTACCTTAGTACTTCTGTGGAATGGTAGAGAGAAAGAAAGAAAGAGAGAGAGAGAAGAGAAAGGGAGAGAGAGAGAAAGAAAGGAAGAAGGAAGGAAGGAAGGAAGGAAGGAAGGAAGGAAGGAAGGAAGGAAGGAAGGAAGGAAGAAAGATAGATCCAGGTTTACTTTTTCTTTATTTTATAATTTATTGAGTTTTCTAAAGAGGGATTAAGCTAGTTAAAAGTTATATGTACTGAACAATAGTTCAGCAGGGAAAGCTGTGGACAAATGTATTTTCTAAGTGGTAAGTTCGGATATTGTCCAGATGGTGGTGAGTTCCAAGAACTGAATTCATCTAGAATTGAGGGTTCATGCTGAGTTAGCCACTTCACTGCTTGGAGAATCATGTTTCCAACAAAGAGTCTTTATCGCATTTAATGTGAGGGTCATAGAGTGACTGTTTTTAAAACACCGTGTCACTTAGGTTTGGTACAGTTCTCCATCCAAAGAAACTGTTATTTTCTCCATCCAGTGTATCCAGTGACATCTCTTATTTCCTGCTAAATATTTCCTCTCTTCATTCTCAAAACGTCTTAGGGCCCTTAAGAAAAGGGCAACTACAGTCACAGAGCGCTTGAAATTATTTTTAAGAATTTGTAGAAGATATGGGAAGTTTCTAAATATTGGAGAAGGATTGATTCTAAGATTTCTTTTACTAAAAAGAAAAGGAGAAGTCCTAGTAGGTATTGATTTATGGCTTTACTTTATTTGAGAAGGAACCAAATTAGATAAGTAACCCATTTGCATGTAGGTGCTAAGAGAAGTCCTGCAGCCCTACTGGGTCTTCATAGGACAGTCATGTGAGTGTCACCTCTCAGAAAACATTCCTTTCTGGATTAAGCCCCATGGGGGGACTGGAACAGTGAAAACAAGATCCTTTCCAGCTGAGCCAAGGAGCCATTTGGGAAGACAAGTTATCTAAATACGAGCAGTAAAGAGACGAAAGCTGTGCTCTGTGGGATCAAATAGAGCCTTGTGGAAGGGGAGAAGCAGCAAGTCTACTTGGAATTAGTTCTTTTCAGCCATCAGAGAGGCAGGATGAGCAGTGCTTAGGTGCATGGGCTCCAGTGCTAGGCTGCCTGGGTTCAAATCCCAGCTCTACCATTAACCAGCTGTGTGACCTTGGGTGAGCTGTTTAACCTCTCTGTGCCTCAGTTTCCCCATCTCTAAAATAGGGATAATGATAGGGATGTTGAAGAATTAAATTAGGCAATAAAGTGCCTGCCTCACAGTATGTGGTATGTAAATGCTTGCTGTAATTATACTTATTCTGTAACCTGATAATGATTTCCAGGAAATCCTGCCCACCTACCTTGTCTCCTATTGCTAGAAGGACTGTGCTTAGCTTATTTGGCTTCGGGGTTCAGAAGCTGCTTCTCCCAGGGAACCCCCTGCAAATCTTGGCGCCAAGTGGATCGAGGGGCCTGAAGAGACTAGGTGTAACTCTGAGAGTTCTAGAATTTCAGTAGGAAATGGGGCTTATAACGGTGTGTACCTCATTAAATTGTGAGGATTGAAAAAGATAAAGCTTACGTAAGATGCTGGGTGAAGGGTACACAGGACCCCTCTGTTCTATTTTTGCCACTTCCTGTGAGTCTATTATTTCAAAAGAAAAAAAATGATTTTTTTTTAAAAAAGCATGCAAAGAGCTTAGCATTTTTCTTGGCCCCACAAATGCTAAGAAATTTATTGACTATGTTATATAAAAATTTATTGAGTTTGGATGTACTCTACTAAATAGTTTATGTGTATGAACTCATCTCCTCCTCAGAACCTCACTAGGAGGTAGGTACTAGTGTGAGTCCCATTTTCAAGACAGAGAATCTGAGTCAAAGGAGTGAGGAACTTATCCAAGGTCACCTTGAAGTAAGTAGCAGAGTTGGTGGTCTGCTGAGGTGGCCATGGCATTAACCAGTGTGCCGTATACCTCCCCGAGGAAGAGATCAAAACAGGTGAGCTTTTCTTATGATGCAACCTTCTGTGGACACCTCTTTGTTTTGTAGGTCACACAGGGTAAGAGAGACTTTTTACATTTCCTGGGATTTGAACATGCACGGATGGCTAGTGTTATTTAATATATTTTTGGTAAAGGTGAGCAAATTTCTAACATTTTCATATAACACCATATTTGGTGGATTTGTTGATATCTTGAAAGATATTCAAGGACTAGTGTGAGCACAGCTCCTGGATGGTGAAGGACGGGCATGGTCATAGACTGATACTGTCAGAAAGATCTGGGCGTCTTTCTCGGGGCTGAATGAAGGATTGCGATGTTTCCTTGAAATAAACACACTTCGCTGTATTGCTAGCAGGGAGATGTGGCGAGGTCAGGAATCGTCTCCCTGCAGCCTTTTATCGGACCCTTACCAGAATGCTGTGCTCAGTGTGTCACTCAGCGTCATAGGCAACAGCAGAGTCGTCTGGGGAAGGCAGTGAAAACCATCCGGCTGGGGAGAACCAAGACACCAGGTGGGGACAGGCAGACTGATCTCACCCTGGCTTTGTAAGGTTTCTCCTTTTTCTACCTGTGGCTCAAACTTTTCTCTAAAGAGCACCTTGTTGTTGGGCACTGCCTCGTGATGGCAGTCACCTTGGAGTTTGTGTTCAGAAAGAGCCCCGCTCTCAGGCTGTCTGTGAGGAAGGTGGGTGGTCTCGAATCCCCCCGTTCCATTCATGCGGCATTTGCGGCTGCTCACGGTTGTCAGCAGGCCTGGCCACTAGGCTGACCCGGAGGTGGCAGGTCCTGCTGTGATTGCCTCTGTTCGTAAATCAGGAGACGGATTCTCATGTGCACTCCGGCCGTTCCGCTTCTCCACACCGTCTATCCAGGGATTAACCCCATTGCCAGCGGCAGAGAGTGACAGCGCTTGGTAATCCCCTACGGCGTTCACCAGGGCTCACTGCCATCGGGCACGTGCTTGTGTGTGGTTTGGCATTATCCCCCGCCCCCGCTGCTGCCGCCGTCCCCATGGCAGTAGCCCCCCGAGGGCTCTCCCTGCTCCACCCACGCCCCTTCTCCTTCCCTGCTCTCAACTTGGCCCCAGAGTGGTCTTCCAAAGCAGAGGGCAGATCAAGGCCCCGCCGTGGCTGGAGGCTCTGGGGAGGCTGCCCCGACCTGGTCAGTCGAGATAGTATCGGGCTTCATACATCTCATGTAATATGTGTCTCATGTATCTGTCACGCTCATTACCTTTCTTCCCACTAGGATGTATGCTTCTTGAAGGCAGAAATTTTCAATCTCTACATTTATTCTCTCTTGAATCTTCAGTATCAAGAATGGGGCCTGTGTATAACAGGCGCTCAATATGTGTTTGTAGAATAAATGGTGATTAGTAATATTGTTTATACTTAGCAGAAGTTCCTTGAAGGCAGCTTCCTGGATGATGAATGACATGTACTCATTTCTGAATGTCCCTGTGCCCCACTGCCAGCGGGGGTGGGGAACCGGCGGGCTTGGGGCTACGTGTGGCCTTCAGGACCCTTGAGTGCGGCCTTTTGACAAATCTTTTTAATAAAAGGGTTTGTCCTGTGAAGTTTGGATTCAGTCGAGGGGCTGCGCTTGGGCATCTGGGGGCCACACGTGGCCTTGAGGCCACAGGTTCCCCACCCCTGTCAGATTTCCTTTTCTGTCCCTGTTTTGTGGCTACAGTAGTTTTGTGTCTGCAAGTGAGTCAGGAGGTGAAAAGAAGGGACTCCCAGACCTTTGAGGAGGTGGAGGTCATGGCAGAGACGGAAAATAGAAACAGCATTTTGTCTGGAAGGATCGTCTGTGGCTCAGACCTTTCTAGGCTGTGCAGATGCTCCAGTGTCTCCAGCAGGTTTCTGATCATTTGAGAAGAGAGCTCTTTAGCTGGAAGTTGTTTCCAGGAAGATGCCAAATCCTTGTTCTTATTCCCAAATTTCTGTTAATTTAGTTATTTGTTCTCTGCTGCTGTAGCATCCTCATCGCTCACGGCTTCTGCAAGTGTTAGATTGGCAGATGTGCTACGTGGGAGTTGGGAAGGGAAATTTCCTATGTTAATTTCTTTCTGACAAGCACATGTACAAATCTAGACGCAGCCTCTTGAACAAAAAAGAAAAGGATAAAAGAAGAAAGAATAAGAACGTCTGTGTTCCTTAGTCTGTGTGTGTGTCTTCCGTACAGAAAAGATCCGTGTTTCATGGAAACAGTATTTTAGCATTAGCGCTTCAGTTAACTCATTACACCAATCCTTTATCTTCTTGGTGCCTCAGTTTTATTCGCTGTAAAATGGACACAGTCAGAATAACGGAAACAGTGCTGTGCTGAGGAAATGCGTTATATTCGTAAAGTTATTTGTGAAGGTCCACGTGCTACATGCATTGCTGACTTGGGAACTGTGGCTGTTATGATATTAATAGCATTGGCTTCGTGAAAGAAAGATGAGTAGATCAGTCACAGCACACAAGAGCCATTTCCTCCCTGGCTTTCAAAACTCCTGGTAGGTTCTATGCCCCTTTCTCCTAGTGTGCCTGTTTGTTGGTGGCAAATATTCTTTTCACTGACTGAAGGGAAAATAATGTTTGCAGTACATCGTTTCCTTGGCATTCTGCCTGGGGCTGCTTTATCCTGCTGTAGAAAGCGTTCCCTGGGGGGCAGCAGTCGTGTGCTTTCGCCTCGAAAGCCTGAGGTGGCCCACGTGTCAGGCCCCCTGCGTGGAAGCCTCTTGGGGAATAATTGACTCTTTTCTTCCAGGACCCTACTCGGCAGGTGCACTCTTGGGGCATCCTCTGCCACAGCACTCCTGGTCGTTTTTTGTTTGTTTGTTTGTTTGTTAAAGCAATAATTCTAAGACTTTTTCAAAGAAGGTTTTCCCAGAACTTGGTCAAAGAACATCACTGGGCAAAGTGAGGCAGTCATTTCCTCTGCTACTAGTTTGAAGCCAACTGAGTAACTGTCTGTCCCCAGGAACCCCAGGTTGGGTCCCTGCTGCCAGGCTGGAGGGGAGCACGCCAGGGGGATCCTGTCCTGAACTCCAGCCCCTCGGCTCCACTGCTGTCCCTGGGGTCTTGAGGGACAGGAACGTGGGCTAGGAAGAAACCAGACTGTGGGCTTTTCATAAAATCAGAGACAGCAGCCTGGAAGCCACCGGAACTGTTCTTTCAATGACCTGCAGTGGCTGCCGTCAGCGAGGGCAAAACCGATCTGTGTGGAGAGGATGAACGCATGTCCAGCTTTAAAATGAACGGCCAATTTTCCCACCCCAAAGCTGGGATAAATTAGACGCATGGGGGTATTTATGGCTCTTATGGTCTGATAACACTCCAGCCAGCTCTGCCTCCCACTAGCTGTGTGACTTTGGGTAGAGCCTGAGCCTCGGTGAGCCTCACTTTTCCTCTTCTGTAAAGCAGAGACGCCTGCCTTTTAGGGTTCTGTTTGAGGTTAAATGTCTTAATCCAAGTAAAGTGTTTAGAACAGAGCCTGGCAAATTATAAGCACTAATAATTGAATGCAGTATTATTATTTTATTATTTTTCAGAGCCAGATAACATCTATTAAATGTCTTCTGTGTGCCAAGCTTTGTGCTAAGTCTTTATATACTATTTCATTTATTCCTCACAGTAATCTCATGAGCTTTATATTTTATAAATGAGGAAAATTAGGATTGGGAGGTTAAGGGACTTGTCCAAAATCAAGCAATAATAAGTGACAGAGTGAAAAAAATCTTAATTTAAATTTATCTGACTTCAAATTATTATTACAGGCTTCCAAAATATTGTTACAGACAGTCTGTACACCTGCAAGGAAACCCACGGCGGTAAGCATAATGCAGCTAACAAGAGAATCCCAGAGTACAAGTTTCAGTTTATTTTTCTTTGTCATCAGGTGGGATATTTTCCCTGCCTCAATTGCAGAAGACAGTTCGCAGGCAGCCTCGGGTGACCTTTCCCCACGGCGAGGCTGGGCAGCCTCTAGGCAGTCAAGGATGAGACCAGAGCAGGTGCAGGAGGGGCCCTTGGTCAGGGAGGGGCCAGGTAGGAGGATCAAGGTAATGACCAAGGCAACGTCCAGAAGTGAACCTGTGACCAGAAGTTGTGTTCAATACAGAGGGAGCGAGGGTCCCAGTGGGGAGGGGTCCCTGTGGAAGCCGGAGTCCTGGGCAGTGACCCTGACCAGGCAGACAGAGCGGGGCTAGGGAGCGGCCCACGGAGCTCCCAGGGATGCCTCGTGAAGAGTCAGCACTGCCAAATACACATGTGCACACATGATTCATATGTATAATTTATATATATGTAATTTTTAATAATAAAATAATAAATGAAAATAGTAGCTCTGAATTACTGGACATAAATGAATGTTTCTAAAAGGGATAGAAAGATTCTAAGAGTTAATCTCACCTCTGTCTTCTGCAACTGGCTTCTTGTAGCAGTTTTGATTGCGTAAGGGCCATCATAGTTTATTAAAAATAAACAAACCAAGATGGGCTAGAAATAGACGAAAACCCGGTGCATTTGTCTTGCCTCCTTCCTGTTACATCTCCATTTCATGCAGTTGTCTGTCCAAAACAGTTTCTATTTTTAAAGCAACAGAAGATGCTTTTGGGGCGTGGGTTAGGAGGCCTCTCTTTGGACCAATAGGCCCCGACGGTAAGTGACAAGTCCCTCCCCACCTTGGCACGGCGGGTGGGGCCACAAAGGTGCCAGCATCATGAATGGGGGTGGAGAGCTCTTTTAAGCCTAATGTCCTGCAGAAATTATCTGGGAAATCTATTAAAATATAGTCTTGTCTGAAAGTAAAACATCTCCCTTCTACTTTTCTTATACCCACCCGGTCTTTAATGGTTTTTTAAAAAACTATATTTAGGTGCAGAAAAAAATAACTATGGCAAGATGGTTCTGGTTTGGAAAAAGCCAGAGAGAGAGAGAGAGACAGAGACAGAGACAGAGACAGAGACAGAAGGGTAGGTTAGAGTGTAAACCTAAATGTTATCCAATGCCTAGAGTTTCATAGTTAGGAGACTAAGACATCAAACTTCTCCCAGCAGATGCAGCAGCACAAAGTCATCACTAGGGACAACACATTTTCAGCAGGTCAGACTCTGCACATGGTGTTGACTCAAAAGGGTGAGTTGGTTTGTGGCATGGGGTGCATTAGGGCCATTGCAGGTTTTGGCAATTACTCTGTATTTTAATCTGATCATACTTCTTTGTGTATAACCTTATTCCAAAAAGAATTCGAGGTGGCCATCCTTCCCTTATACTTCTTGTATCGTTGGTGAGATTTATTACGTTGGGGACAGTTGGCGTGTTCAGCCCTTACCTGGATCTAGCTATTCTGTCGCCTAGAGGTCATCTCCAGAAACAGATCTTGCCCAGCTGCCACACCGCGTGCACACTCAGCTCCTTGCATTTGCCGTTTGTCCCTCTTGGGCCTTCTCCATAACCATATCCTACCTATTCCTAAAAACTTAGCTCAATTCCCTCAACTCTTTTTTGACCCTTTAGTTGGTTTGTCTCTTCCTATTCTAACTCCTTGACATATTGTCTGTATCACATAATTAGTGACTTGCTAGATCAGAGTTATATACTGATATTTATGTGCATGCATGTACCGTATATGTACACACAGGTATGTACCTTTAGAAATATGTGTTGTTTGAATATTAATACTGCTTTATCTGCTGCAGGTTTTATTTGTGCATTTAGCCTCCAGTATGGGCAAAAGAGGCCCCTGTTCTGGGCCTTGGAGGACCCCATTCAGGTCCTTCTGTTGCTGTGTGTCTCTCCCTGGGGCAAGGAGTCCAAGGGACCAAGTGGACGCTCCTCCCCCACTTACAGACCATTCCTTGTCCAGATGACCTTGACCCACTTAGAGAGGCTGGGTTTGCCTCCCCAGTGCTAGTGTGCTTGCGGGATGCACCCCTAGGACCCTGAAGGGTGGCCGGGCACTGTGTGGGAGGTGGATGTGCAGTCTGAGCGGTCTCCTGCAAGTGACAGGAAATGGAGGCCAGGAAGGCCAGGGCTGGGGGCTGGGTGAGGAGGGCCCAGGAGTCCGAGAATCTGGAACTGGAACTGGACCTTCCGGGTTGTTGTGAAGCACATTTGTCAAGGAAGGAGGGTAGAACCCATTGCGTGCAAGTTTCTTACCCTGATGCAGAAGCCTGGCATGTTTGGATGTGTGGTGAGTGAGCCTCTTGTGTACTCATGCCTAGATGCTGCAAACGTTGGGGGCCTTTCACCTCAATGAAACTATGAGCTTTTGTCAGCAGCGTTTAAAAAATATTTTCATTTGATTTCTTTGCACCTGCAGTGCCTAAGGTCTGACCTCAAGTAACTGAAAGGATATATTTGGGATAATTGCAGAGCAAAACTTTGTTCTACCATTAACCTCATCCCTCTCCCAAATGAATACTTTTCCTGTTCAGAGTGTGGTTGGGGAGGGAGTGATAAAAGTCTTATCTATTAAATCTATTAAATGACTAAATTGGATATGGTAACTTCACAGATAGCCATACAAAATCATTTTGCTCAATATTCAGTTCATAATATTTTTTCAATCTATCTTGTATTCGCCTTTACCTACATGTACTAATCCTGCCCTTCCCCTATTATCATCTTCTATTGATAATTATTCAGAAATCATTATGAAGTGTACTGAGTATGTGTGTGTAACTAGGCAGAGTGAACAATACGTGTGGTCCCTACTCAGAATCTAGTTGTGTGCTTGGAACAATGGGAGAACAAATAAGAAATTTAATAAAATGTTAGGTTTTATGGCCTCAACTATAGATGCTACAGTAGAATAGACTTTATTTTAGTCCATTTAGTTGTCATAAACCCTTAAAGGAAGACACTATATCCCCATTCTGTAAAAGTGAAAGTTTAGGCTCAGAGAGGTATAGTGACTTGCCTAAGGTCACACAGCTCTGAAGCAGAAGGGCCAGGCCAAGAGTGACAGTCATCTGACTTTGCGTGCAGGCCTCTTTGCATATGGCTTGTACCTCCCAGGCATCCAGGACCCCTCTCTTGTCATAAATAATCACACGCATTTGTCAACTGATAGAACTTCAGTGAAAGATACATTTCCTAGGGATTAGGGTGAGGTTGGTAAGGAATGAGATGGCCAATAAGAAGCCTCAACCCATGGAAGATTTTGGTTTTTTGAATACAGTCACAAGCTTCCCTCTGAATGTAGGTTTACTTGAAGGTCACGTAAAAAGAGAAGAGAAAGAAAGATTATCCTGTACATTCTGTATGCATATTATTCACCTTCCTTTTAAGCCCACTTAAAAAAAATTAGATTTATTGAAGTACACTTTACATAAGATAAAATTTCCCCCTTGTATAATTTGACACGTATGTGCAGTTGTGAAAATGAAAACATCACCGCACTCATAACGAGGACGTCTGTCCTGACATCATCTCCTGGGCCCCTGCGTCATCAGCCGCTTCCCGTCCCTGGCAACCACTCATCTGCTGTCACTATAGTTTTGCCTTTTCTAGAATTTCATGTAAATGGAATCGTACGATATGTCCTCTGTTGTGTCTGGCTTCTCTCACTTACTTGAGCTCACTTTTAATTGTTTTTATTTTTATTCTTTCCGTCTTCGGGGCACATAAACCAGGCTTTGCTCTCCAAGTGGAATCAGATGGCGCCGTAATTCCTCCTGACTTATTGTTGATGGAAAAATTCACTCAAAGCGTTGGTAACCTCAGGCAAACTACTGCTTTGAATTTTTTCCCCAGTACCTGGATGGGCTTTGACGTCAGACAGATTTATGGTTTGCACTGCAGCTTTCCCACTTTCTAACCATGTGATCTTGAGCAGGTTTCATTTCTCTGGGACCTGGCGCTTTCACCTGCGAAGTGGGGATAATGATGTAAATACCTCATAGAATTGTCTTGAGGGCCAAATGAGGTTTTACACATAAAGCACTGAGCAGTACCTGGCATGTCGTAAGAGATTAATAAAAATGATGATGATTTAGGCACAGCTGTTGCATCTGCTTTCTGTCTAATCAGAGGACTGCTCGGTACTGATGTCGGAGATGGAGGAGTTTGTCCTTTTATGGTATTTCTCTAGCCCAACTAATTTGCAGATTTTTCCATAACAGATTACGAGCCTTATCTGTGGTGCTTTTGAGGCACATGGTAACAACTTGGGTAAATATTTATAAACATTAGCAAATAAAGGTATTTGAAGAGGAATCGTTCAGAATCCATGAAACATGCTGAGCTAAGAATTCATTTAAAAAGTAATTGACTAAAAAGTTCTTGAGACTGTTTAGTCAATTCCTTTACAAATTCTTGAACGCTCAATATTCTGTCCCTTCATTTTTGTTTGGGATGTTTTCATTGCACGCTGAAGGGTCTGGAACGAACCCGCCTATGAATGGATCCACCCTATTACTTCAAAAAATAAATAAAAACCAGACTGGCTTCTAAAGACGTCACCTATTTACTGCAAGTCTGTTGATGCCTTTTGACAGTTGGATGTCAGCACTTCTCCTCCCCTCTGTCAACTGGACTCAGGTCTGCTGTGGATTGTAAACATGCACCAGGTACGCCAGGTGTACAGGGAGAAATAAACTGAAAGTAGCTGGTGCTTCTCGTAAATTTTATCTGAGGAGATTCTCCAGTCAGATTTCCTCAAGACACGTATCCGTAATTGGCCTTTGATTTTACCTTGATTTTAGCTTCTTACAACATCATGGATCTCCTTGTGCAAAAACATGTGAGTGCTTTTATTTAACAGTTATTGTCAGTGTGGGAGAAATTTTGATGTCAGAAGTGTGGTCTTGTGTTTGTGTGTGTCTGCAGAGGTTGAGCGTGTTCCTCTTCATGGGTGAGATCTGAGCTCTTGCCAAGGGAAGATGTTGAGACGCGTGGACTAGAATGCACTTGCCACGCTTGTGACTTCCGGAGAAACCAATTAACCTTCGCTGCGATCTTGACCTTCTTCAGAGCTTACACATGCTAATCCATAGTGCATCTTCCTTTGATAAATTTAGCACAAGTCAATATCAGAAATAATAACAAGTTTTGAGGTATTTGGAGAAGTGGCAAATGGAAGAATAATAACCTTGTCTGTTTTCCGTGTCACGTGTTGTCATCTGGGACAGAGAAAGGTGAAATCTGTACCTGGTCCTTGACATTAAAAGCACAGTCACCCTGTAACTGGACTGCGTACTGCAGAAGGGCAGTGTAGTCCCAGTTTTTAGCACAATGTCTGGCACGTAGTAGGCCGTCTACTTGATAAACATTGACTTAATAAATATTTCTTTATTCAGTAAGCATTTCCTTATAAATGAATATGTGAATCAATGAAATAATCACTGAGCTGCAGTAGAAAGAATTATTTAAGAGTGCATTTGGTTCAGGTAAAGCAAATTCTTTTCTTTAGGGCAATTAATGAAAGAAGCATTATGCAGAAATTAAAAAAATAAAAATCCTCACGCTCAGATTATTTTCTGGAAGCCTTGTTTCTTGAATAATAATTAATGAAGATGGCATGTACTTTTGCAGTGAAGCAAGAACGTGAGACAAGGGGACAGACTTTATTACTTAGATTAAAAGGAAAGACGGTTGGCAAATATCATAAAGATCACTAAAACATGGGACGCATTCTTTTTAATAAAGAAACCGCAGTTGATCCTCCAGCGGAGGGTAATGAGCACAGTATTCTTGTTTCCCCTGCCTCTCCCCACTCTGCTGTGTTCAGTTTTTTATGTGACAGAAGTCACTTTTCCTGTAAAGCTCTGTTATGAGCTTGATTTATTTAGGGTAACAGCGGGTGTTATTGATCTTGGTATCTCTAGGTTCTTAGGGGCAGTGTCTTCAGACAGGAATTCCAAAGGGCTCTCTACTTTTCATCTATGTTTTTTAGATTTAAAACATTCTGTCTGTGTATTGATCTTTTATTTTGAAGATATAGGAAATCTGATTGACAAGGTATCAATACACAAAAACCTTGACAGTCTTAAATTCATTCTTCTCGGACACTGTAGCATAAAGCTTTAAATTCCCATGAACCAGGCACATTTTCTGTTTTCTCAGGCTACTCTCTCACTGCCTTTCACTTGAACCATCAGAAGGCTTTAATTCTAGGCCCATTCTCATGAAAACTTGAGATGTAATGTTTCATTATTTTCTATTGTACTAAAAAGGACCCTCTAATAATTGGGCCCCTGGGCTTACATTGACTAGCTAACTTTGACTTCAGCTTCATTCATTCAATAGGTATTTATTGAGCATCTATTTTGTTCTAGACACAGAGCTATGCTAGAGGTACATCATCTTTTCTTTGATGACCAGCTAGATGAATGACTAGCTGGTCCCCTGAACTTCTATTAGATTTCATTCATTCTATAGCCATTGGTTGTTTTTCTTTTTTCTTTTCTTTTTTTTTTTTTTTTGTTTTTTGGACCATGGATGTCTCCACATATATACTTGTACCTGCTTCACTTTCTGTGGCCAATGCATTCTTTTCTATTCTGGCTCTGAAATAACTCTGCTTATTAGTTCCAAACCTTCCTGATGCTTGTCTTGAAGGCTTTAGGTAGGAGGTGTATAACTTAGGTGAAGATTTGGCTGCAAGCAATAGGAAAAACATCATTTACGTAGACAAAACAACAAAATAGGTGTTTATTTCTTTCTCATAGGCTAGGATTGGTAGGGTAGGGCTGCTCTACAAAGTCCTCAAGGCCACAGATTCCTTTTAATTGTTAATTGTGACTGGCCTACATTCCCAATGTTACCCCATAGTCCAAAATGGCTGCTCCAGCTCCAGCCATCATATCTGTATTTCAGCCACTCAAAAGATGAAGGGACAAAGAAATAAGGTCAAAAGTCATGCATCAGCTATTCTTTAAGCACTGTCTACTTATTTTCCCAATCTTAATTACTTTTAAACGCACCTTTTTTAAACACCAAGGGGTCATTTCCCATTATCTCTCTCCTTTATGGGAATATGTCACACTGTTTAACTTCAGAAGATTCTTGGCTGTGAAATGTGTCTGTCCATAAAAGAAAGAAGAAAAATGCAACATAATATTACTGATTTTAAAATGCTTCTAATGCATTTTTAAATATGAACTAACACAATTAAAAGCAAGTAGAGATAAATGCTCTGATTTTTCTTCTAGCGCATTAAAAATCCCTGAAAATTTTGATAGTTTTCACCATAGTAATGGATTTATGTAATAGAACCTACAGGCCAAGCTGGTATTTTCTTTTATCAATGCTGTATTTGATACCAACATTGTGTTAAATGCTCTCTGAGCCACAACAGAAGCAGAATATTGATTTCAGTTGGCTCAGAAAGCATCCTTTCGTGAGTGCCTCTGACAGCCCTGGAAACGATGCCGTTGGTTACTTTGGGCTGAAGACATGCCTCAGTTTAGGTGTCATCATTTTAACACTCTCATTTATTGCAAATTGAAGGGTTCTTTCCATCCCATGCCATTTTTCTAGCTGCACATTTGTGGCCTAATGTTTCCTGGGAGGCACTGCTGGGCCACTTTGAAAGGCAGCAAAAAACCTCTAGAAATGAACTGAGCAGGGCATTTACTGCAGAATTACTGTCTGCTGAAGTTCTCAAAGCATTTCCCAGTCTGCACTGGCAGGGGACAGGAGGTGCACAGGGTTTCTGGTGGCCACCTGCTGCTGCTGATAGTCTTCGTCTTCCTGGAAACGCGTGCTCTACGTGGGCAGCAGAAGTGTCCCAGTGTCTCCATGGCAAAGGCAGAGGGATCAGTCGCTGGGCCTTAGGGTGGAAGGACTCAGGAACCCAATAAAGACAAAAGCAAAGGAAGAAAAGCGGCTAGCCTGGAAGGGTGTTGCTGGCTTGGGGGTTTCTGTGGAGCTGGCGCCTTTCCTGCTGCCCTTCACACCCCAAATGAAGCAGGTAAATCCCTCCCGAAATCTCTCCAGGCTGTTTGCAGACAGTGGGTTTTCTCAAGGGCTTTTTCTGGGGGCCCCGATGCTGCAGGACTTCGTGTTCGTTTGTGTGTTGTTTTCTGGCTCTAGTTGCTGCGGGAGTCGGCGGCCCGGCTGCAGGGCAGGGTGAGCCCTGCAGCGCCCCGACTTGCACGCTCCTCCTTCTGCGGGACTCAGGCCATTTTGGGACCATTGTAATCTTCTTCGTGAGGAACAGAATGTGATCTTTTATACAGTCAGCTGGGGGTACAAGCGGCTCTTGTTAGAAAGAAAATGACTGTCGGACATAGCGTTTTCCCTCCAATAAGGCAGTGAGTTTCAGAAAGGAAATTAGAGAAAGAAACATGTTGGCCCATTGTGCGTCTGAGCGGAGATCTTCCCGCAGCTATCTCAGCGCCAGTGACATCCTTCGATAGCTGCCATGGAGCAGTCCACGCCTCCTTAATCCGACTCCTGGGGGGAAGAAGAGAATTAACTGTAGGCATCGGAGAAAGAACAGAGGAAATGGGAGTTTTGCTTCTTTGGCAAAGGATGTGGTTTCGCTGGAGTTCGTTTATGTTTGCAGATTGCTGCCACTGTTACGAAAACACATCCTCGTCTTCTGCGCGGGAGACCTGCTGCTGCAGGGCAGCTTGTCTTGACCTCTGCTGCCCGAGGGGACCGCGGCGGCATGTGGCCCTGCGTTCTGACGGACGTGCTGGGTTTGAGCTCGAGCAAAGAGCAAAGATGGTTCCATCCATATGTCCTGTGAGCCCCTCGATATTGTGAACAATCTCAAGACCTAAAATACCTTCTTTGTAGTGTTAGTTGATTTGCCTGAATGCAGGTGCAGTTACGCAGTCTGTGGTCCTGGCTTAGCCTGGAGCTGGCAAAGCAATCGGCTGTCGGGAGTGGTAACTGGGGGAGAGTCGCCTCCCCCTGGAACCTGGGTTTTTGCAAAGTGGGAAGGACAGCAGCTGCCCAGGGTGCCACCCAGAGCTGTTCCTAGCCTGACATGGCACCGTTCACCTGAGAGCACTCTGCAAACTGTCAGGAGTTGAATGAGGCAAAGCACTGCTACCTCGCCCCTTGGCAGCCTGTGCTGCTTCAGAGTGCAGGTGGGCGTAGAGACAGGAAGTGAGCCTTGGAATCTTTTCTAAGTTTTGAAATTTGCCAAGGGAGGAGGAGGTTTAAGAAGAGTTTTACAATTATGTGGAGTATTCAGTGAACCGTTCTGTTTGTGTCCAGCTCTATTCGAAATTACTGGGAAGTAACGCCATTGGTAAGCCCGGCGTACCTGCTGGCAAAGCCTGAGTTGTGGCCGGCCCTCAGCTGGCTTCTGAGTTGGCCACAGATTGGGTTGCAGTGGCCGAGGTGTTTAGCAGGACTTCACGAGTGGCCCCCACAAATAGAAATGGAGTTCAGAGCCGTTCCTGGAGCCCAAGAGTGAGAATGTTAGCTAGAATTGTAAAATCTGTTTTGTGAATTGGGTTGGTGAAGGTCATTTGGGAGTGATATTTTCTGGAATATGAAACTGGTAATTTGCTGCAAGAATTCTGGAGGAGAATTGTCCTATGGTATTTTAAAATGGATGATAAAGCCGGCATTGTTCTCCTTTTCTGTCTTTGTCAGCAAAAATTAAATAAAGATGTTACAATATTCACTGGAATATTTATCAGTCATTTAAACGTTATACCACTGCCTTTTTCATAAACCTGAAATTATAGAAATGTGATTTTACTGTCAACTGCTAGTAGGTGATAGTCATGTCAGAAATTACGTCTGGAAGTAAATTGCCCGTGACATTGGGATTGCTTTAGGATCCAACATGTAGATTCTGCACAGATTCTGTGTGCTTTATTTCAGTTGTTCTGGGTGGGTCTCGTCCAGTGGCTGCTGCCTGGCCCCCTCCCGGGTCTCTCCCAACCAAATGCAGCATTGAGAGACCCCGCCATACTGAGGGCCTACAGCTGGGGGGCTGGTCTTGCCTCTGCCCCAGGGACAAGGAGGAGCAAATTTGAACAAATTAAAACACAACACCAAAGAAAACCGATTCATAAAACACCCGTGAGCATATCTGCTTAGACTGGCTTCGTAGGAAAGATGAATACATAGCAGATTGTCTGCCCCCGTCCCATGCCATGCTCTTGGGGCTGCTGTTTCTCCTCTTCCTCCAGGCAGTGTAATATATATGGAATCTGTTTATCGACGTTTATTTACATTTATGCCTAGAAGGATGTGTTTGTCGGGAGGGGAGAAGGAGGGAGGATTATTCAGGGTAATTTTACGTGATTGCTAACAAACGTCTTATTTCCTCTTCATCGTTCCCATGGTGATTTTTTTTCATTCGGAGTAGCATTGATCTTGTGGGCTTTAATTAGACTCTAATAGTCCCTGGGAGCAGAGAATGTTGTGATTCGTTAGTATCTCTTTTTATTTAATGTTTGTGGATGGTTAGGGAACATGAAATGGTAGAAAATCTATGCTGTTGATATCTGTTACATCGCTTGGTAGCGTAACAGCAAAATACAAGAGTAGCATGAAAGGAAAAGAATCAATAATAAATGATTTTATTTTTTTCTCTCTTGAAAATGTCCATTCAAAATTCTTTGGGGATCATCTAGTAAAATTTTGGTTTTTGAAATTCACAGAAGAGGACAAGCCACAGAAGTTCCCGTGTGTGGGCCTCAGCCTGGGCAGGTGGGGGCTGTGGGTTTACTGCAGGGCCAGAATCCAGGCTGTCTGCACACGGTAAGGTTTATGTGCATTTTATGGATGTATGTGTGCTGTCACTTTTTTCCAAGTGCACGTGGGTCCTATTGTGACTAACAAAACATAAATTCAATTAAAAGCATCACTGAATTTATGATAACCTTCTATAATTATGCATTTTCTCAATAACCAAAAGATAACATACAACTACTGCCATATGGAGAGGTATATTTTTTAACATTAAAAATTAATGCCTATACCTGAAATGGTCAGGAATCACTATTCTTAACTATTTGCCAGGGTAGTGTTGATCCCTATGTAAACCTGGAGATATTTAGAATAAAGGTGTTTCTCCAAAGGTGTTTATAAAAGAACATTCTGGAAAACAAACTGTTGGTATTCACCATGATATAGAAAATGTGTCCTATAGCTCCTGCTGTTCTGTCTAAACGACAGAGCTCCAAGTGACTGTTTGATGGTGGTACCAACTCTTACAAGTAAAATAAGATATCATCTTCCTTGCAGGCCTTTAGTATTTTCTGTAGGGTTAGGAAGGAGAAAAATTCCTGTTTCTGTGGTGGTGGCTCTGTTGGAGGGGGCAGTGTGAGTTACAGAAGAACAAGACACCTTCTCTTCATGATAGTGGAGCGTGAAGGAGCTCTGACTACCTGGGCCTCAGGCACTCATGAATGCTTCCTGTAACCCGACATGGGGAGGGGTGGGCTTTCTGGGGAGCTTGATGCAGAGGCAAGTAGAGAGATCCTCGGCATGGGAGCCTCTGGAATGCGTGAGATCAATGAACCTGACAGGGGGAGGTGGCCTGTGTGCCCCTAAGTGGGGTGCAGAGGTAGCTAGGACAGGGACAGTTGATGGGCAAGGTGTCCACTTCATTCCTCTGAGTTGACCTGTCAAGTGTGGAACTGGGATGTCTTTTAAAAAGTCATTGCTGAGTGGTGGATGTCTTTCCGTGTCTGCTTCTTAAAACCATTCTGTTGATACTCAGAGAGCAGTTCTTGAATTCCTACCACAAGGAGTTTTGAAGACACTTGCTGCTTGAGGAGTAAAACAACAGACTCCCAAGTAGTAAAGGGATCATTTAGATGTCCTCTGATCCAATTTCCCGCCCCATGCAGGGGTCCTTCTGTAGGAAAGCTTCCTAGAAGTCTGGAAGGTGTATCGTTTTAATCAAGAATTCCATCTCTTGGTTGTGCACTTGAGTTCTACGGAGGCAGAAAATAACGTGACTAAACCCGGGCCTGTGTGTAAACATGCTCCATTTGCTCATGACCGGGGACGGCGCAGAGACAGCACATGCAGGAGGTACCCGGGGAGATGGCAGGGCGTGGGCCGCAGCACGGGCACATAGGGTGCCGGCTATGTGCGCTCTTTCCAGGGTCCCCTGCCCAGAGAGCCCTGCCAGCCCAGATTGGAAACAACAGAAGGCACCCAAATCTTCCCTGTATCTATTTTTTTCTTGTTTGGGACAATGAGTAAAATGTGCGTGTGCTCAAGAAGGCTCCTTTTCCTGACTGCTAGCCCCAGGGATCGGCTTAGCAAGAAGCAAAGTGAGGGCTGAGTAAAATGCATGTGTGATTTATAGTGGAGAATCTGATGTCACTGTTGGGTACTTTTGTTTTTCGAATCTGAAAAAACACATGCATTCCAGGGACCTGGGAAATTCCCAGGTGGCCACCACCATAAACATGATCTTGTTGAATCTTATTAAACTGTGGCAGGGGTTCCAGGCTTCTGGCCTCAAATGACACCAGGTGGGAAAGGGCTCTGGGTCGTTTGGAGGAAGATGCCTTTACAAGGCAGGCCATTTGTGGGCAAAGTCTCCTGCGCTTCTGTGCATACATTTGATGTAAGTAAATGTTCCTCCTTGTTGAATAATGATTGTTACTAAAAATAGCTTTAAAAGGGACATCAGGATACAGCTGTAGCAAGCCGAGGAAGCAGGGCAGATTGCTGTGGGTTTTGGAACTTGACCTTCCTGTACGCACGGTATGTGCACAGTTTACCACGGCCCAGCCCCTCGCTCGGGTCACACCCAGAGGCAAAGGCGTTTGGATCAGTAAAAAGCATGCTCCCTAGTCCTGCCTCCCAGTTCCTGGTTAATTTTATAATAACAACTACATCTTGGATTAGGGTCTTTAAGTTGGAAGCCTCCACCCCTACCCTTATAGACACGTTCTCCTTCTGGGTAGGACATAGAAATACAGGTATGCCTGTTGTATAATAGTTTGGGAATGTGTGGACTGGTAGCAGCACTGACCCCAGTTCTGAGGCAGGGCAGGGGGGCGTGGACCACAGCCGGACACCCCCCACCGTGAATGATGGAGAAGGGGGCGGAGCAGAACAGAGCCAGGCAGTGGTGGGTGGGGTGGGCCGAAACACGGCCAGCCTTCTGGTGACACTGTGTCAACCCTGTGCCATTCTCACACCTTCCAGTCAGCCGCCGGGTGCACTGCCATCGCCAGGGCTGCGGAATTGGTGATTTATCGCTCACGGAAGACACCAGTGGAGCACCTAGCCCTGCCACGGGTGGAGTGGTTCTGGGTCCTTAGATCCTCATATGCTGAGTCTGCCACGAATTTAGGATCCTTTTCATGCTTTAGAAAAAAGTTTAAAAAGCCTGTTGGGTCAGATCCTGGTCCCGCGTGTAACAAGGGCACCTAGGGGGCCCTGCCGGGGCATCAGACGGTCTCGCTGCCCTCGATACAGCTCACTGTAGATCCATGACTTCAAATCGCTTCAGAGCTTATTGATAGTTTTGGCCTCTTCCATGTCCTCTGCCCTGAGCGCCGTGGATTCTCCACACCACATAAAGTGAGCTCTCCTCTTAGTTACCAAATTCACCTCCTTTATTTCCACGTGGTCTCCTTAGCTCTGGGATTTCAGAGTTGGTGGATACTCTGTTCGCCCTTTCCATTCTCTTGCTGATACATTTTCTAGGGAGGTTCACTGTAGGTGACCACGATCACTAACTAGTGTGACAAGGACAGTAGTCACTCCTTTGAGGATTTCAACAGCAAAATTACTTTAAAGCCATAAGCCTGTATTATGTTCTGACTTGTGAGAAAAACTATTTTTCTTTCTCTTTGTTGTCATGGGGCCGTCTTCTACCGCATTGGGAGGGGGAAAAGCAGTGCAATGCCTCGTGTTCAGAGTTTTTACTGACAAAGTGCAGATTCCCAAGACTTTTTGGTTAGGGGAAAAAAATTGCACCTTCTCTGGCTTCTAAAGATCTCATTGAAGACCTCTTTGGAAGACCAAGCATACCCGGGCTTTGCTTGGGGTTATAATTCTCAGAACCAAAAATTATTGTATTTGTAAACCTCCCTCTGGATGTCTTGTTTCTGAAACTGCTCCTCACAAAGTGGAAACAGAAAACAAGGTGCTCTCTCCCACGTGCTGGGCCCGGGGCCCTCCAGCCCTGTAGGGCCTGGCCAGGGACTCTTCTAGCCCTCACTGCCGGACCTGCAGGCTGAGCTGAAGTTCCCCCTTAGGAGGGCGAGACGTTGCGTTGTATGGTGCACACGTCGCTGGTGCTGTTTCAGTTGTTTAACTGTGACGCTCACAGAATTATTAAAAAGAAAATTGTCCCCTTTCGTTATTAATGAAATTCCTGAGAGCTCATAAGGATAATTGCTGCTAGGTAGCAGTCTCTTTTCCAGAGAGACTCTTGTGTCGGTGGAGTTTGAGTGGGTAGATGCATATTATATAGAACATTTATTACAATAATCAGCAGAGAGAGCTGGAAAGTAGATCCTTCTGTGGGAAATGCTTAGTTTGGAAGCGGAAGATCTGAGAACGTAAGAAAATGGAAAACGTCACAGCCTGCTGTTTCTGTCGTGTCTTCGGTGTTTGAAATACGGCACAGGCAGGGATGTGGATACCTGAGAATTGTTTCTCCAGCCTGTAGCTTTGCTCTTACACATTTGTGTATTGACAAGCACTCCCACCTGAAGGTCTTTCCAGGTTAAGGTGCTGTATTGGTCTGAAATGTGCTTAGATGTGAAATAAGTCTCAAGCCAAACAGATTTGCTGGCACGTTGTTCCAGTTCCTCCCACTTTATTTGGGTCAGATCTAAAAAATAACATTAACGATAAAAGTTTTCAAAATCGTAGTGAACAAAGATAAAAACATAAGCAGTAATAGAAGTTCAGTCCATGTTTAAATATTTAATCATGACAGCCACAAATATGTGTTGAAAATCCTTCTTTTACCTTGAAGTTCTGAAGTTTCTAGAGGTTGAATAGAATCTCTTCCTGCTCTCGAGAAGACTGCAGAACAGAACAGGCAGTTGGTATGTATGTTTTAACACATGTACTTTCATAACATTGTTCTTAATTATGTATGCTGAACAGTTCCTTTCACTTTAAGACTTTGAAATAATTCATTTCTTTACCTTTTTCTACTCCTACGACAAAAACAGTCATACTTCAGAGTTTCCTGGTTTGTTCAGACCAGGAATTAGTAAATCATTCTTCTGATGAGATGTCCTACTGCTTAGTTTTGTGTTTATGTTATAGTGAATAGTCAATAAATATTGTTGACTTATTTAATGATTATTTCTACCCTTCAAATTATACCTATAACTTATGAACTAGATTTTAGGGCAACTGTATGTGCAACTATCATTTGTCCAAAATTACTGTTTCCCCTCTTACTGTAAATGAAGATTTATGAAAAATAATCACATTCTTTTATTTACTGTTGTTTAAGAAACCACCCCAAAAAACTTAGTGGCTGTTATCTGTTATCATTTTACCAATTATCTATTACTGTTTTAAAACCACCCCAAAACTTAGTGGCTCGAAACAAATTTTGTGATGCTATCTCATGGTTCTTTGGGCTGACTTGGTTCAGCTGGGCGGTGTTTGGCTAGGCTAGTCCACACGGTTTCTGTCGTACTGGCTGTGCTGGGGTCTTCCTGCCCATGGCTGGTGTGACTGGAGCAGCTTGAGGCTGGCCAGACATCTCTCTCTTTCCATGTGGCCTCTCTGCAGGCCAGCTCTGGCTTCCTCACAGCATGGAGGTCCCGGGTCGTCAGCCTCCAGAGCCGGCACTCCAACAGGGCCAAGGCTGAAGCTGCAAGACTTGTTATGAGCCAGCCTTGGCAGTCCCAGAACTGTGTTTCTGTCACATGCTCTGGTTCAAGCAAGCCACTAAGACTGGCTCAGATTCAAGGGGCGGGGGGAGCAATTAGATTTTATCTCCCAATGGTAGGAGCAGCAAAGAACTTGCAGCCGTCTAATCTACCACATGACATACTGAAAAATAGCATTTTTTTTTTTTTTTAATTTTAACAGTTGTTTATTGGGTTGGGACAATTAACAGAAAGAGACTTGATTTTCTTTTTAGAAAAGCACAACCACGTTCGGTTCCCCCATTAAGCCACTAAATTTTAGATTGTGTTAGTGTCCAATTATACCTAACTTGTCATAAGCCTAGGTAGAGTTCACATTTGGGTGCCTACTTTGAAACTAATAACGACATCTTAATTTTGAGGTTCTGACTCACTGTTGCTTGTGAGAGCCTTTCTGAGAATTGTTTCCTTGAGGGCAAAACTTATGGAGGACTGAAAGCCCATTAAGACAGTAACCACCCCCAGAACAACACACTTTCCCCAGGCACCGTAAAAATTGTGAAGTGAAATACAACAGGCTACTTAGAGCCCTCTTTCCTAGAGAGGCTGGGATAGTCAATGCCATTGCATTTAACAAGAAAAAAATAGAAATCTCTCAAGGTCGGTCTTTCATGAGGTAACTTGAAACTCTCAAAATGTAATGTACTAAGATATTCTGTCCCTGAGAGCAGGTTGGCCTCTGTGCCTTGGTCTCTGAACGTGGGTGTTTCGAGAGAGGGGGGCAGAAAAGCATCTAGCAGCCTGGGCCAGCGGCATGAGGATTTGTTCTGCCCTGGCCGGATCCACAGCCACCTGTCCAAGTGTATCACACCTCAATTAGGGGGAACTGGGGAGGGTCCTTTGCGGCTTGCTGGGCTGCCTGCTCCCACCCACCTGCGTGAATGCATCTGCCAGCAGGGCTGGTTCCCGTGGCGATGCAGGGATTCAGGTGCCACGGTCTGAGGACAGCTCGGTGCATGCACTACGGTGCCATCTGCTCCGTAACAGCCCCTTCCCTCGGGAAGAATGAGCGGTCCGGTCCCTTCCTTGAGGCCCTGGTGGGTGCTGCATCCCCAGGGCTCAGGACTGGCATGTAGCAGGCATTTGGGGAATATTTGTCGACTGAGCAGTAAAGGCAGAAAACACCTATGAGTTATTAAAAAAATTGAATTAGTTGTAAAAACTAAAATAAGAAAATGTCAACTAAAACTCAAGTGTTTTGGTTTTTCCTGAAAAAAAAAATGTGAAAACCTGGCAACACTGGGCCTGAAGGGCAGTGGCCACTCCCTCTGGGCGGGGCTGATTTCCAGGTGCCCGAAGGCCCTGCCCTGACTGTTGCTTCACACCCAGACCGCTTGGCCTGTGTGCATGCGCACACCCCCGGAGCACATTCCCACCTCGGATTGGGAAACACCCCAGAATGTTTCCCTTTATTTTGAGGGAGGTCACAATGCTTGCATTGCAATATATATTTTCTACAATGGCTTTACTGAAATATAATTTATATACCATAAGAGTCACCCTTTTAAGGGACAAGATTCAGTGGCTTTTAGTAAATTCGGAGTTGTGTGGCCATCATCGCTGTTTTATTTTAGAAGCTTCTCATCACCCTAAAAAGAAACCAGACCCCCCAGCAGCTGCTCCCCATGTCCTACCCCCGACACCATCCCCAGCTCCAGTCAACTGCTAATCTATTTCGTGTGTCTATAGATTTATCTATTTGTGGACATTTCATATAAATGGAATTATACATTATGTGGCCTTTTGAGTTTGGCTTCTCTGACTTCGCGTAGTATTCTGGGGATTTATCCATGTTGTAGCACGTATCGGTACTTCATTCCTTTTTATGGCTGAATAATGTTCCATTGTATGGATCTACCACATTGTGCTTATCCATGCGTCTGTTGGTGGGTATTTGGGCTGTTTTCACTTTTTGGGTATTATGAATAATTCCTGGAAGATTTTTAATCCTATTAAATAACTATATGCTATATAGCAGTATAGGAATAAGAGTAAAAAAACCTTCACATCAGGATAGGTTACCAACATTCCAAAATGTTTGGAAAACTACTCCATAAGAAGAAAAATATAACCTAACAACTCCTGAATTACAGAGAGCAACGGGCAGTGCCAGGGAAAGAATCCAAGTGAAGGGGTGTGGAGGGGTAAGAACAAAACACTCAGGAAGCTTTGCTGGAGGGCAGAAGTTTGACTTGCACCAGTGTTTCTGAGCTAATTTGTCTAGGGAATTGCAAATGCCCAGTGGTTGCCAAAGTGCCTCTGGCTCTGGACGCTGAGGTGGCAGGGGTGGCAGCACATTCTCAAAAGACCATTCCTGTGATGCTTTAAATCTCTCTGTCATTAATGGGCCGCCCGTGGAGAGCACAGGCTTCTAGAAGCATAAGCCTTCCCCTCAAATGCTGTTCCATGCAGCAGCCCTCAGGAGTGGTCCCGCTGAAGACAAGGTGCTGGCCCACCTAGAAGGAGGGTTTTTCTCAAGGCTTGCAAGCCGTGGGGCATTTACGTGGCTACTGCAGGTCATGCATCTCCTGAAACAGCTGTCCCGATAGCTCCCTTACCTTTGTGGTCCCAAAAGACAAAGCATGTGTTCAGAATGATTGTCCAAGTTTGAGATGAGGCAGACAGGAGGAGGCCTTGCTCTTTTGTGATGTCATTTTGCTTTTATTGGAGGACTTTCCTGTTTCATGAAGAGGATGAGCCTAGGAGGTCACTTGCTTTATAGTAACAGCAGTAGGTACAATTTATTGAGGACCTACTGTGTGCCAAACATATTCTTGTTCTTAATTAGCCCAGCATCCTACAAAGTAGATATTTTTATTCTCTTTTAATGGGTGAGAAATTTGAGGCTCAGACACAGCAGAAGATTCAAGGTCATTCAACTGATGAGTGGCAGAGCTTGCATCTGAGCCCTGCATGCTGGCTCTAAAACCGGGGCCACTATTTCCCTAAAGCCATCTTTCCAGGAGATGGTATTTCTGGGAGGGAAGAGGTCTTAATGTGAATGACAGAGTCGCATCTTTATCGGACAATATGGCCAAAGGCAAAATTGTTAGGTAGGTGAATCTAGCAATGGGTCTAGCCACCTGCAGCTGGGGACCACAGGCAGCTGTCCACGTGCCCAGCGCTCTCTACTTGGGAGCTCCATGGGGCCGTCGTCTCTCTGGTGAGCACTCAGAGCCCTAAATCTTTCTTCAGCCTGTCCCCAAACACGGCCCACAAAAGTGCCACCTTCCCTTACGGGGAGCTGACGAGCCTGTGTCTGTAAAGACATGAGTGACTGGGCTTGCCCACCCTGGTACCCTCCATGGCTCTTCCCCGAAAATGTCCTGCCCAGTAGGTATTTTGGGCAGAGTTTTTGGGCAGGTGTGCCCTAGGTACTCCTCAAATCACCTTAAGAAGGAAGTTAGCTACGTGTAGGGGAAGCTTATGCAACAGTCATCTCAGAAGTCAGAAGACATCCGGCAGGAGAGGCTTGGTTATGCTGTGGTTACCAACGACTCCAAAATCTTACTGCCTTTTGGCAGCTAAGTTGATTTCTTGATCAAGCTCTGTGACCATTGCAGCTCAGCTCCGATCCTGCTCTGCAGCTCCTGACTCTGGGCCCCAGGCTGGTGGAGCAACTATCCTGTCAAATGTTGCAGAGGGAGAGAGTGTTCTGGAAGATGTTGCAGGAGCAGATAGATGCTCTGACCTGGAAGGGACTCACTTTACTGCCATTCACAGCTCAGTGGCTGGAACTAGTCTCATGGCTTCACCCCATCATGGGGCCAGAGGCACAGTCCACAGGTGCTTGCAAGGGGGGCAGAGCTGGGGATATTTGACAAGCAGCTCTGAAGTCTACCAGAGGCATCTTCAAGTATCCTTCCCTCCTCTCCTCACTTCTGCCCTCTCTCTTACTGTGCATTCCAACAGGGTGGGCCTCAGGTCAGAGGGACCCATGCCCCCCACTCACTAGCCGTGCACCTTTGCAGAATACAGACTAACACTTTGGAGTGTGTTGTGAGGGTTGCATGAGCCTGGCACACAGCAGGTGTCAGTGAATGATAACCTGTGAGGTGCCATCTTTTGAAAAGTTATGGATTTTCAATAGCCAAAATAGTCCAGTATTCCATGTTCTTTCAATCCGATTTTCCCTAGATAAGCCAATGTCTGGAATTCTAGTCTAAGAGCAGGAAATAAACTATTAAATGCCATTAACTAATGCTAATAAACTAATAAATGCTATTACTTATATATTTGAAAAACTAGAAGGAACCAAAGTTGAATGCCCAACAATAGGGGAATGATTAAGTAAATTATGATACATTAACTTCAGGAAAAGTTAGTAGCCATAAAAATAATAAGGAAGATAATGTAACAACGTGCAAAATGTTCATGATAGTATAGTCATTGAAAAAGTGTTACAACATTACAGGTATTCATTGACCACAAGTATGTTAACAATAAATGCAGATGAAAAAAGCTACAAATGAAAAAACAACAACAACAAAATGACAGTTTTATTAGAGTTGTTGAATTATGAATGTTTTACAATGTTATTTATAAAGTTTTAAACACTTATTTCACAGAAAAAAAACTTCAGAAGAATTGTGTATATGCATTTATTGATAGTCTCAGAAACTATTAAGAAATTTTAAAATTAGGTACATTAATACCATGGTAAGCTAATATCACATAGATTATCTCTAGTTCATGAACCCAGAGGAAGAAATTGGGCAAAAGATAAAATAACAATGCTTTAGAAAACAAAACCAATAGAGCGAGTCTTTGGGCGGCAAAGTGTGTGCACACATGTATCATGAACTTACCTTGAACTTAGCTTGAACTATGGTCTGCAGGTCTGTAATCCTCACATTTTCCTGGTGATTTCTATGTGGGCTGGACTTCTGTCCCCCAAGCTTCCATTGTTTTGGGAACCACCCCCCCCACCAGACACCTGCTGTGCCCTAACCCCCTGAAGGAAGAGAGTTTGCGTTGCACAACTGGTCTTCACGGGAGAATGCCAGCGTATGTTCAGTGTGGCTTGGCGTTGACTAATGCCATCTTACGTGAAAAAGAAGAAATTATCACAGGAGGGAGCCAGCTGCAATTAAGAGTTTGAGGGCTCGAAGCATCTGGTGAAATGGCTGCCTTTGTGGAGAAAACTGAAGCCACTTTGCTGAGCTGAGCGTGCTGGTTCTAAGGCACCCGGAAGACAGGACGGTCTTGGAAGCCGGACAAGAGGGAATGAAACAAAAGTTTAATCGTGTCAGCCTTTGAGATGTCCCCCGGGGTCAGCACTGCCCATGTTTTCTGGCCAGATGCGGGGAGCTAGTCTTAGTCCCCTCACCTGTGAGGTGGGGGCTCTAATGTCCCCTCCCAACGTGCTCAGCACGTTGCCTGACACCCAGTGACACTCAGGCGTTCTGCCATTATTTTCTGATGAGAGGGTATATGGCATCCTGCAGGTGGGCTGGGCGTCCATCCAGGCATAGAGAAGAGCAGTTCAGCTACTCTGCAGCTCACGATGCCACCAGCCCAGGGAGCCCCTGGTGTGGCTGAAGGAGTGGCTGGGCTCAGGGCCAGTCTCCTCTTCTGGCTGTGCTGCAGCCTGGTGGCCCCCTGACTTGAGGTGGCTATTGCTGGGCTGAAAGTGTGGCTGCTGGGTCCAGCTATGGGACAGAAATGGGACCCCAAGGCTGGTGAGCCACGAACCTGGAAGGAGCCCTGGAGCCCTGAAACTCACGCCTCTTCAACAGAGCACTTAGGAGCCATGCTCTGGGGGCTGTGATGGAGCGTTTGTCCACACGGTGGTAAACGATGCTTCAGTGAGGGCACGTGTCTCCAGGGCCAAGGGCTGGGATTCCCGTGTTGACTCCGGACTATGCTACATTGCCTAGCGAGTGAGTGCAGTGGAGTGAGTGGAGTGGAGGCTTGCTTCTGGGAGTAAGCTGAGAACACAAGTTTAATGCACTACGGTTAAGCTGAAATTCACATTTGCTCTGTGACTCTTTTAAAGTCAATCTAGAGATGGTTTTCTCCTTTCCCCATTCCCCCTCTTTTGCCAGCAGACGGTACTTTTTCTATGAAAAGTGATTGAAAGCACATGTTCTAGAAGTAGTGGATTTCACAAACTTATTACAGAAAAGTGAAGAAGGGTCTAATTGGAGAGGCACTTATGTGGTCTCTGCAGGTAGATACAAAGAGCAGCTTTGCTCTTAGGAACTTTTTTTAAAGTTTTCCAGCATTTATTGAACCAGGTGCAGGCAAAATCAATGCTAAGTTTATGCCTGATAGCCTTGATATGAGGTTGGTTGTGTGCACCAGTGCCGTGATGGACCGTACTGCACTGTGTTGTTTTTCTAAATAAAACTAATATTTTGTAGGCACTATGCTTTGAAAAGCAAAGATGACAAGATGATTGTTACTTTAGGAAATCTGTGATT
>CAUYRT010067928.1:0-47233 GCA_963574885.1 Lepilemur ruficaudatus | reverse complement strand
TAAGCTTATCCATATAAATGACAACCTACGTTGGGTATATTTTTACTGCACTCGACAAGCTCACCGGACCAAAAGACCTCCAGCCCAGGTGGGAATAAAGATGCAGAAATGTCTAAACTACTTAAAAATATTTCCTCTCAATCAGCAATGTGAGTTCTCATCAGATTGGTCAAATGTAATTGGTCATTTTAAGACCCATTGGGGAAAAAAAGAAAAGAGTATTTTAAGAAATAGATGAACAACCTCACTGATACCATACCCCTGCTCTCCCAGACAGAGACTTTTTGGTATATATTTAGTGATGCTGGAGGCAAAGCATGAGTAGACTGAGGTACAGCCAATGGAAAAATATATTTTCGTATTTTCATATATAATATCTTGAATACATACATGCAATTTATATACATAATTCTCACAACAGCCCAGTGAGTTCCCCTTTTACAGGTAAGATAACAGATTCAGGATGAATAATGAACTCATTCAAATGCAAATGGTTAGGAAGTGGCAAAGTCAAGATTGTAACCACAGATCTTTTGGCTTTACAGTGGAGATGCTAATTTATATACTATACATCCTCCCTAGTGATAACCCTGTCAAGTATCAGAATTTCTCAAGTTGTGGGCTGATGCCACGGGGAACATGCTGGAGCAGAATCCCTAGGCTCTTTCACTGACTTTTCAAATTACAGTTTCTGAGGGGACAGGCCTGAAAGATCTTCACTTTAATTTTCTCCTCTGGTGATTTTTTAAAAACATGAATATTTGACAGCCAGTGTGGCTAACAGGTAGGCCAATGACCGAGAGTATCACGGTGGAAAGGACATAGATAGTATCAGAAGTCAGGTGTCCTGGGTTTTAATCCCACTCTGCTAGTAACTAGCTCTGTGACTTTGGACAAGTAACTTCACCTTTCTGGGACTGCATTATCCCCTTTGTAAAGTGATAATGTGAGATTGGATGCCCACTGTAACAATTTGCAAATGTTTTAAATAATCTCCCACCATATGAGACACATTAGTTCTGTTATGCTCTGCATTGATCAGTCACAAGTCCTGTTTTTAGGGCCAGTGGCTATATTTAAGAAATTTTGACTACCTGGAGTAGAGTCAAGGCTGTCTAGAACCATAGTCAGGGAGGACTCTGCAACCTGGGAACAAGAGCACTTGTCATTTTTCCTTGGCTTTCAACATTTTTGTAGGTATAATTAAAGAGAGGTGAGTGCTGCTATTCCAAATGTGCAGGGGTTGAAGCACACAGGTACTTTTCTGTGACTGGCAGCATATTTTCATGGAAAACAGGCAATATTTCCTGTTTGAGAAAGCAGAGTCCTTTAGAACTGACAGCAACAGCTCCCTAATCTATTTTAGCTAAGAGGTAATCATTTCCAGTCTCTGAAACTATTGCTGCAAATCCAACAGCATGCATTCATTTGTGGCCCACACAACTGTACTGGCCTTTGCAAGAGAAGTAAATATGTCCTCAGTGGCTGCTTTGTGTTTGCAATTAACTGATCTGTGGGAAGGATTTGACATCTGCATATGCAAATGCACGTTTAGCAGTACACTGTGGAATGCAGGGACCCATTTCATCTTGCAGGCATATTTTAGGAGCCTGGAAGAAAATGTAATCTTTATTTTAATCTGCAGTGGCTTGTCCAGTGCTTTCCGTACCAACATGTTTACTAAATGAGTGTTTGATATTTAGGTCCCAAAATAAACAGCTACTGAATATTCATGTCTATTCAATGCAATCAGAGAAAAAGCCAGGAATAGAACCTCAGAGTGCACACTCCTACTCGCCATCTGTACCCATTAGGATAATAGGACTACAATGCCACTAGCTAGGTATGGAGCTGTTCATTCAACAAACATCTATTAGTTGCATATTATGTTCAAGCCACTGAAAGAAACAGTGGAGGCTTAGGCTTTTTAAAAAAATTTCCAGGAGGAGAAATTACCTGAAAGTAGAGAATAATAATTAAGATATTTATTCAACAGATATTGAGTTCATACTTCATGACAGGCATTGATATAGGCACTGCTGAGGATTCAAGCAATGAATTTTTAAAAAGTGTAACAAAAATCATTTCCCTCATAGAGTTTATGTCTTAGTTTGTGAAAGACAAGGAAAAATAAATATAAAATATATAGTATGATAGATGGTGATAAGTACTCTGCAAAAAAAATATATATATAAAATATATATAAATATATATAATATATATTTATATATATAAAACAGAGAGGTGAATAGAGGATACCAGTGAAAGGAGATTGGTTTAAATAAGAAAATCAGAAAAGTTTTACCAAAATTAAAGAATGAATACATATTTTATGGAAATAAGGGCATGAGCCATGGGGGTACCAGTGAGAAGAGTGTTCTAGGCAGAGGATGCTGCAAATGTGATGTGTCTGATGCAGGTGGATAGCCAGTGAGTTAGAAGAACAGAAAAGAGATTACCATGGCTAGGTAGAGAGAGTACATTTTAAGAAAGTTGAAAGAAAAATAAAAGGATGCTAGACCATGGAAGGTCTTGTAAACCATAAAAAGTCTTTAACTTTGATTCTGAGTGAGGTGAGAAGTCTGTGGAATTTGAACAGAGAAATGACATGATCTAACGTTTTTGAAAAGAATAACATCAGCCATTGAGTTGAAAGTGGACTGAAGGAGGACCAGGGCAGGAGAAGGGAGTCCAGGTGGGTGGCTATTACCATCAACATGCTGATGAATGATGCAGGCTTGGCAGTGGTGCAGGTTGTGAGGGTGGTTACATTTTGGCTACGTTTTGAATGTGGCGCTAATACGATCAGTTGAACCATCAAACTGTGTAACTTCAGTTTTAAATATTTTTTCAGCTTTATTGATGTATGTATTCATTCTGAACTAATTACCATAATCAAGCTAAATAACACATGCATCACTTCACATCGTTACCTTGTGTGTGCGTGAGAACACTTAAGATCTCTTAGCAAATTTCAAGTATATAATACAGTATGATTAACTATAGTCACCGTGCTTAGAGTACATTAGAGTCCCAGAATTTACTCGTCTGATAACGGAAAGTTTACACGCTTTGACCATTTTCTCCAGTGTCCAGCACCTGGTAACTAGCATTCTACTCTCTGCTTCTGTGAGTTTGACTTTCTTAGATTCCACATGTGAGTGAGAGTGAGTATTTGTCTTTCTGCTCCTGGCTCATTTCTTTTAGCATAATGTCCTCCAGGTTCACCCACGTTGTCACAAATAGCAGGATTTCCTTCTTTTTTGTAGTTGAATAATATTCCATCGTGTACATATGAACCACAGTTTCTTTATCGATTCGATTTGTCTTTCAGTGGGCGCCTAGGCTGATTCCGTATGTTGCCTATTGTGAGTAACGTTGCAAAGAATATGAGAGCATGGATTTCTCCTCGAGATACTGATTTCATTTGTCTCAGATACACACCCAGGAGTGGGATTTCTGGGTCATATATGGTAGCTCTATTTTTAATTTTTTTGAGGAAACTTCATACTGCTTTCCATAACAGCCGTACCAATTTACATTCCCACCAACAGTGTACAAGGGCTCCCCTTTCTGCACACTCTTGCCAATGCTTATTATCCTTTGTCTTTTTGATAACAGCAATTCTAACTGGTATGAGGTGCTATCTCATTGTGGTTTTGCTATGCGTTTCCTTGATAATTAGTGATGTTGGACACCTTTACAGATGCCCATCGGTCAGTTGTATGTCCTTTTAGAAAAAAAAAAGTCTATTCCCATCCCTTACCCATTTTTAATTGTTATTTTTTTTATTGAATTGTGTGAGTTAGAGTTACTTACATATTTAGAATATTAACCCCTTGTCAGATATATGGTTTGCAAATATTTTCTCCCATTCCATAGGCTGCCTTTTCATTTTGCTGATTGTTTCCCTTCCTGTGCAGAGGTTTTCAGCTTAGTTCCACTTGTCTGTTTTTGGTTTCCTGCCTGTGATTTTTACATCATATCCAAAAAAAATTGTCAAGACTAATTTCAAGGATTTTTTCCTTATGCTTTCTTCTAAGAGTTTTATGGTTTCAGGTCTCACAGTTAAGTCCTTAATTTATTTTGAGTTAGCGTTTTTGTATATGGTATGAGACAAGGGTCCAACCTACATTCCCAACCACCTGCTCTAATTATTCAAGGGCTGGTACCAGACAAGGGACAGTCTCTATACCCCAGAGCCCACTGATGTTATCCAAACTAGCTAATGAAGCCTGCTCACCCTGCCTCATCTGTTCTTTCTCTTGGAAACTACAGTAAAGGCTCTTGTTCACAGTTCCTTCCTCTCGTTCTGACTCCTGCCCAACTCCCGTGTTTCCCTATGTGGTGCCCCAGGACACAGCATGCCCCCTTCCTTTGGGAACTGTGAGTAAGAAACTATCTTTTCAATGACAGTTGTCTTCTGATCATTGTTCTTACCATACATACATATTAATAAAACTCGTATTCAAACAGAGATTCTTTGATTAATGCTGTCATGGTGAAGACATTTGAAAAAGCAAGAGAAATAAAAATAGGGTTGGGGAGAGAGAGGATTTACCTATGATTTAGTCCCCCCAAAAGCATCTATTAATCCCACAGAGATGAGATAGCCCTTACAAATGGTTGCCTTTGAGGCAAGAGCCCAAGCATTCATGATCCTGTGTTGATGAGGTAAGGTGTGTCCAGACCTAAGAGAGAGAGGGGACTCAGCCTTGGGCTTTGGAGAAGTTCTTTGGTTGAGGGCATCTCTCAGAGAGGGATTCTGCTGAGCCACCGATATGCTCAGCAGCTGGTGGAATGAATGCCTTCTTTCTGAGGGAGGGTTGTCAAGGTGCACTCTGCACACACTATTAATATATCATAGGAAGATCAATCTGCCAAATGCAGTCTAGATTGCAGGAGTGATGAGCTTTCTGAGGAAATCATCACTGAAGAGGATAAATGCCGTAGTTCAAGAGGTGCTAAAAGTTTATGCCAAATGCAAAGTCAGATATGTCCCCTCAGCCCTGGCAGGGAAATAAATGTAAAATAAATTAGCCATTTACAACTTTGCAAAACCTAAGAGCCTGTGAAGATTTATCAGCTAGACCATGAAAAAAATTTGACTATCTTTGACAAAACAATTAAAAATAAAATTGGTGCAACTGAAGTCCAAATAAAATAAGCTCCAAGAGCCTAAGAAATGTGGAAATAAAAGTTTGCCAGATCTCTCTCTCTCTCTCTCTTTCTCTTTATCTCTCTATCTCTCTCTTTCTCCCTCTCTCTCCTTTTTTGTGGCTCTAGAATTTCATATCATTTTGAAGATTTGTGATTGGCTAAACAAGATAGGCCTTCATTTAAAGGTCGCTAAATGTTAGGAAACATTGACAGAGGCTGATTGAGTTCCTCTTTCCCAACAACGGTCAGCACGGGGCTTGTAGCCAGTCTGGATACTGAGTGGCACCAATGTGATTCCAAGGAAATTTTCTATTCGTTCCTAGCTGTTTTCTGTCCAGCATTTAGAGAATAAATGCGCACTTACCATTTCCTCATTATTCTATGAAGTGATGATAAAAATAAAATAACAAAAAGATACCATATTTAAAGAGATACTATAGTTGAGCCACAAAGTCTTATGGGTCATTTAAAACCCATAAGAATACTGTAAAATAATTGAGAAACAAACACAAGAAAGTTAATAAATTTATAGAGAGAACGCAAACATTAGAGATTTCATAAGAATTCAAAGACACAGTGGCAGAAGGACAGCAGGAACTCGACCAAGGGGCAAAAAAAAGTGAAGATCATGAGAAGCTGCATATGTGGAGGTTTCTCTAAGACACATGTCCTTTGGGACATATTGTCTGAATGCAATGGTTTGGTTGCTTCTTCATGCTTTCTTTGCATTCTATTTCGAATATCGATATAGCTGCATGGTCTTTTACCAAGTTCTGTACAATCCGGCCCATATTTATTGTTTTGGTCTCATCTTCGAGGCAGTGGAAGACACAAAGTTAACTATTAACAATAGCTAACATATTTTGAGCATTTACCATGGACTTGACTCCACACATATCTCTTTAAACACTCAGATCATCCCTTCGGTGATGAGCTTATTATTATTTTCATTTATGGATGAACAAGCTGAAGCTTAGGAACATTAAGCACGTTGCCCAAAGGTATAAGCTTGTAAACTGAATAGGACAGACCAGAACCATAATCAGTCTGATTACAGAGTTTGAATGTTAAATCATTCTGTTCTATATTGTCTAGTCTATAGGGAAAGATTTATTATTACTAATAGGATTCTAAAAGATAGGGGGAACTGATTTCATCCTTGAAGGGCTGGTTGGAATTAGGTCATTAAAATAGCAGGTGTGGAGGAAGAAGGGTCTGCATAAAGACACAGCTTCAGAACATTGCAGGGCATTTTTAGGAAACATGAGCAGGTTATTAAGTTAGGAATTAAAAAACAAGGTTGGCACAATATTGTAAGAACTCTGTATTTTTGTCCACCCATAAATAAATCCAGCAACTATTCTGAACTGGTAAGTGAAATCATGTTTGCATTTCATATTTAGAGAGAGGGCTGCCTTGTCATTGTAGAAACTGGATAGCTTGGGGTAGAAAATGGTAGAGCCCTAAATTCTGATTTCCTTTTCTGGCTACATTCTGGAGGTCACATTTCCACAATAGGGGAGAGAGAGGAAACACTTAAGAAAGCCCAAATTATAGACCAGAAAGAAGCAGAATGGATTTTATTTCATACAGCATCTCCGCTACACTTTATCCCCTCAGAATTAAAAAAAAGAAAAAAAAAGAGTACAATCTTTCTCTCTGACAGTTAAAATCTTTACATTTATTCTCAGAAAACTAATAAAAAGCAACTTCAGGGGCAGTGAAGCAGCATTTTCAGTAGCCTCTCCAGTGTCCTCCCCCTCCGTGCCACCTGCACCATTTTTCCCAGTAGCCCTTTTTGTTTGTTTCTTTTTTTGTATTTTTAAATAATTTTTGTATATATATTTTTCAGTAGCCCACTATTTTCCTATTCTCAGCCATGTGGTTTGAATAGGAATAATGTCATCCTCAAGGAATTATCCTATGGCATTGCCCTGGTCATAGAATTATTTAATGGATAAGAATGTAACACTCTCAAAACTAACCAGGAAAGAAACACTTACTGAGGATTCTGGAAAAACAATGTTTCCTCTTCACCATGTAGAGATTACAAAAGGGACCCTTCTCTATTTTCTTTAGGGCTTGATAGAAGGATAATAGGAGGCTGGAAATTGCTACAGTCCTTTTCCTACCACAGGATAAAGCCCAATTAGAGGCAATGCAGTGGAGAAATGGTGAAGCCTGAGTTCAGAATTAAGCTACACCTGAGGCTAGTTCATAGGTTTTTCAATTAAACAAGCCAATATTTTGTGAACAGCCAGTTGAGTAGATTTTTCTGGTTTTTTGCCACAAGAAGTGACCATGGTAGGACCCAGCCAGGTCTCCCACATTCAGCCCTTCCCAGGTCTTACAGAGTCTGTTACAATGTAACTGGATTTGGGTAATGATGATATAACATGTCAAAATTTCACCAAGAACCTAGATGTTACAGCTTATCCATATCATGTGGAAAAGAGGTTTTGAAATAGGTAATTAAGATTTAATTTTAGGGTGGTGTAGACTGTGGACATAAGAGGTTGGTAAGTCCTTCTTAGGGCTTTCTTGCAAAACCTTGCAAGATTTTATCCTAGACAGGAATAGTACCAAGAGCATCTCTTGTGAGGAACTGTGGAAACTCTGAAGCTCTCGCTTGCTGTTTTCCCTGATGTTGTATATCATGCTCTGGTGAGATTATACATCTTAAGTTATCAAAATAAACTATGAATTTTACTTGATTTGTATGTCAGAGGAATCATGTGTGTCAAGGCTCTAAACAACTCAACTGTGACACTTCACAAGTGATTTGGGATAGACAGGTCCAACATGAAAACTGGGTCCTAATTTCTTCAAAGCTGGGCAGACATTAAGAGAAGATGGTTGTGCTTTTGAGCACTGGCCCCTCTGTGGGTCTTAACTGGACACAGAGATTATACATATTTCTATGCACTGTTTGACTGTGACACCTTAGGGTCAACTCAGGGCACAAATAAATGGAGCTGCCCTACAAGGTAAATCCCCCTGGAGAATCAACCCAACCATTCTTTTTTGAATGTGAGTCCTTTGACATCAGAAATATGTAGTCTTTGTATTCCCTACCCTGCTGACTCTACTTGCCCCCGTTCACAAGTCACAAAAAAGGGAGATTGGAAGAATTTGTCATATTAATTCCCCTTAAGGCAACTTCCTGTCCATCCTATGCTCCATCATTAGTTTCTGTGAGGCCCCATAATGTCTAATCATCTTTCTTTTTAAATTCTTGCTCCTATGTACCCTCTGCCACCTCTTGGTTCTAGAGCTCAATGGGCTTTTCCTACCCATATGTTACTTGCATTTTCTGGACTATTCTCTACATCTGTACTTTGTCAGATCTTCCTCATTCTCTGGGTCTCAGTTAAAATGACCTTTTTCCAGCTACATCAGGTATCCCTGCTACGATCAAATCTTGCAGCCTATAATTTTCATTCAGAGGCCATATCATGTTTTGTGTTTATTTATATATGCGCAGACATAATTGTTTAATGACTTGCATACTGCACTAAACTTTAAGCACATCAAGGGCAAGAACTTTATGTATTTGTTTATTGCTGTGCCCCCAGTGCCTACCACGGTGTCAAGCATTTAGTAGACATCAAGTAAATAGTTCGCTTTTCCACAAAATGATCACACATTCCTCACTCTGTCCTCTGAGAGAGAGGCTGTATTAAGAACCATGTTAATATGACCTAG
Organism: Lepilemur ruficaudatus; assembly: GCA_963574885.1. Taxonomy (NCBI): domain Eukaryota; kingdom Metazoa; phylum Chordata; class Mammalia; order Primates; family Lepilemuridae; genus Lepilemur; species Lepilemur ruficaudatus. The sequence goes on along the minus strand of CAUYRT010067928.1, from coordinate 38,368 downwards.
CAGCTTAATAGCAATTGACTGCGTCTTTCACAGACACTCTGAGCTCACACAGCAGAATCGTTCATATTTTTCCTGCTTCAATTCTGCCCATCAGACCTGCAGATCTCTGGGAGGGGCTGCTGGGGCAGAATGGGAGGATCTGCCCAACGACGCGCCCTGCCCTCGGCCTTTCTGCTTTTACTTTCTGAACCTGACTTCTGTGCTTAGGGTACGTTAATTATTCTCTTCCTGTCCAAGCACTTTTGGAAAAGAACAGCTGCAAAGCCTGATGAGTCCTGGAAGATCAAAACAAGCCTAGATACTGTTGTCGGCTTGTCAGACCCCATTGCAGAACTCCTTAGGTGGTGGTGGATTTGGCATTTGATTACTCTCAACACAATCCGTGGGGAGGCATTATCTCAGATGTCCCTTTGAAAACAAATTCTTTTAAGCACAACTTGCTGGCTTCATTCCCTCCCTTCCTTTCCTTGCAGCTTGTGAATGAACTCAGTCAGACTTTGGCCAGCCCACCCTTCACTGTCCTGGTCAAATAACACAACTGGTTCCATGAGAATGACTCTTGAATCCTGTTAGTGCCTGACAAGTGAGAACAGAAGCTGCCTTCTTCTTTCTTCCTTCTAGAGTAATAAATAATCTACTCATCCAAGGTGATTTCCACACATAGTCCTCTTATAGCTGCTATTTTATGATTTAACAGATACAGTATTTCTTCAAGAGAGCATTTCTAAACATTCTCCCTGCATTTCAGTGATAACTTTCTCCCTATTTTCAAAGACCAATTGAATAAATTTCTTAAGGAATGTAGTCTATGGCTTCATGCTGTGGGTATTTTCCCTAATCTTTTATTTCTAGCAAGGGTATTTCTTTATAAATAAAATAGCTACATTGGATTTAAACAAAGACTGTTGACTAAGTTGCATTTGGCCAAACCAGACAACCTGTTGTTTTAGGAAGAAATAGTGGCTACGCTCATGTGTTTGCCTTTTAATGTTTATATTACCTGTTAAGTGAAATTTGATTTTAGATTAAAAGACAAGCCTAAGTGGATTTATCCTGGAATGCTAGTTTTTTTAAAAAAAACTCACTACATCCATTGACTTTAAGGAAAAGTAATTGCAATAGTTTAGCTTGGAGGGGATTTTACTTTGGATTTTCTAATAAATTATACATACAGCTTAAAGGATGCCAGGGAAGATTTACATGAGGAGTATACTCAAAAGGCATGCACAGCAAAATACATTTTGCTATTTGCCTAATCTTCTGGTTTTATGTTAAAAACCTTTAATTTAATTTTCCAATTAATATCTAAAGCTGGACTGTGCGCAAAATGACACAATATTAAGGGTGGAAACTCCATTTCCTCTCTTCTTTTACCCATCCATAGTGAGGAGAAATTTTCAAATTAAGTATAATGTTTAGGCATAAACGAGGCAGGAGACCAAAACCAAAGCAGTGCCACTTGCCACAGAGTCCCATATTCGGTCAGCAAACTGCAGTTTCTCTTCATTGTTTTTGTGATAAGAGAATTAAAAAAAAATTGTCAGCATATTTGCCAAAGAGTGTTTCCAATTTATTATTATGCATTTGTGCTGGGCTCTTCTTTTACACTGATTCTTAAATCTCATTCTCTGAACTCAGAATTCTTTGTCACTGTGAAGGCCATTAATTTTAATTACATGGAAATTTTTCTTTTTTTACACCAACAAAATGAGAATTAGTCTTGATAAGTTTCATTAAATAAATAGAGCAAATGAAAATTTACAACACATCTCTAGATCTAAAATGGTCTCATCAAAAGCCTGTTAGTTGACAAGAAAAAAAGTGTCTCAGTGGGTTATATTAAAAGATGTACCCAGAATCCAGAGAAAATAAATGTATGTGTTTGCTGAGCTAGTTTCTGTGGTTGATTTTACTTTGCCAACATTATATTACACTTCCATTATAACATTATAGTTAAGGAGGTAAAAATAACATCAATTTTACAGGCTTTGGTTAAAATCACTCCTTTACTATAATCATAACCTATATCTGTGTTTCTGCTTTTGGTCACTTACAAAATAACTTTTATACATACCACCTCTTTTTGAGCGGTTTACTAGAAATAGCATATGCTTTAGACACAAATGTGCAGAATTATAATTCTATTTCTACCGCTTATTAGCTCTCACTTCAGAAAAAATAACTTCAGGTTTCTGAGCTTTAGTTGTCTTATCTTTAAAGTGGGGATAATAATTCCAAATGTGTAGGGATGCTGTAAAATATTAATTCTTTCAATTCATGAATATGGGATACCTTTCCACTTACAGTCATTGACCGCATAATTATCTTTTGGTCTATGACAGACCGCATACACACAGTGGTCCCATATCATTATAATGAAGCTAAAAAATTCTTACCACACAAATATTTATCATTGTGTTACTATTTCCTCACATTGCTCAGGACTGCATGATGCTGTATAGGTTTGTAGCCTAGGAGCAACAGGCTATAGCAAATAGTTTAGTATGTAGTAACCCATACCATCTAGATTTGTGTAAGTACACTCTGTGATGTTCGTACAACGGTGAAGCTGTCTAATCACTCATTTCTCAGAATGTATCCCTACCGTTAAGCAACACATGACTGTGTTTTTATCTTCAAATTTTTTTCATCAATGTTTTATAGTTTTTAGTATACAGATCTTTTAGCTGGTTGGGTAAATTTATTCTTAAGTATTTTATTCTTTTTGATGCTATTGTATTTATTTTCTTTCCTTTACTTTTAAAGGCAAGTCAATTGATGTTACTGTAAATAGGATGTTTTAAAATTTTATTTGTGAAGGTTTTATTCTTAGTGTAAAGAAACACTACTGATTGTTACATTGATTTTGTATCCTGCAACATTAGTGAATTTGTTAGTTCTTACAGTTTTTTAATAGAGTCTTTAAACTTCTCTACATATAGAATCATGTCATTTGCAAAAAGAGACGATTCCACTTTGGAGAAAAGATGAATGGAGATGAGTGGTTATGTAGCATTTGCTGTATACTTCACTTACACTTGTTGACTTTTTCTCATGAGATACTCATGACGACCCCAGAGATAAGTGCTTATGTTGAAGAAAGTTGAGAAAAAGGAAGCGATCTCTAATGTTTACTTCAAAGAAAACTTGCCCATAGGACTACATTACAAAATAATATTTCAAGCCTTAGGATATTTGTATCCATAATTACACGCTGAGAAAAAATATGTATGCTTCCTCTATGTAGTGTTATAATCACAAGCCATGAAAATAGTCCTGAACGAATAAATGTAACGGAAAGTCGTTATACTATTTGGTGTGAGTTTAGAGGCTTTCTGATTCAATTTTCCAATTTCCCAAGAGCAAGTGAACCTCTTAGCTTCTGAGGGGGAGCAAAGAATGATCAAAGGGTGTGAGGGGTGGAGGGGGAGCTCTAGGGTCAGGCGGGGACAACTGCATCTCACACCGTTAAACAATCTTCTCAATTCAGTCTTTCCTCTCTGCATTTCCTTTATAATTACACAACAGCTCTGAATCCCGAGCCTGTCTGAGTTATTGTGGTAAACTCTGGCTCATTCCTGATTGGCCTCTCCACCTCAGGCAAGGAGATACCAGCTCCCTTCGCTCTGCCAGTCCACTGCCAATTTTCTATCCATTTCCTCCCTTTGCATGCTGTTGGCATCTCTCATCTCAGGTCCTCCCCTATGTCAGTTTTGCTTTTTCTTTATAGACTTACGTCTCTATTTTCTTCACTGTCATTTTTTTCCCCAGGGGCCTTTTTGAGAGATCACAGGCATTAATATGTACATTCAATCTGCCCCATTTGACCAGAGGCCCTTGCATCCATTTCCGCATCATCTCTTTACGTGGTTAACGATTGGTAGTATCAGGCATGCTGTAATAATCTCTATCAGTAGTCTGAAGCCCCGCTTCTCAATCTCAATAAATCTTCCGACCCCCGGGTGTGCATATACCTGTCTCTAAACCCTACCGACATCTATACATTCGAACATATTCCTTGTTCCAAGTTTATTTGGTCACCCTGTTTTTAGGTTGGTTCCAACTATGAAGTATCAATATGTATCAAACTTAATGTGCATTCTGATCATACTGTAGTTAAGAAAACATATGGCAAAATTTAGATTCAGTGTTTTCAGCTGTGGTCACCTATGTATCCAAGCACTTAGATAATGTGATTGATCTGAAGTAAATTTTCCTTCTATTTGAAAATTCCTAATTCCTACTATTGTAAAGTTAAACCCATATGTACAGCACATGCTGGACATAATGAAAGATCACAAACCTTGGTATAAAGTGGTGTTGAAAATGTATATGCCATGCATCTCTCCATGAGCTTTAATATCTAAGAAAGAATACACGTTTGGGAAGGAAAGACACAGATTCATAGAATCAAAAAAATGCAGCTTGAAGCAGCCCATTTCTTTTAGCTGTCAGTGAATTTGTGGTTGTTGCTTTGCTTTTGTTTTACAGCTTTCCTTTGGCTCTATAAAGTATCTTGACACACTGCCTGAGACCTCTGGCTTGCTATCTATTCCATTTTTTTTTAAAGTAAGTGAGATGCCATTTTAAAAGGCACTGAGGCATCGCTGTTAAATTACACCCACTGTATGTGCAGACAGCCATGTAGCGCGCTCACTCCTACTTACTTGTTCGGCTTTAATTTATTTGTGCCTTAGGGGTGCAGTGGTGATCACCATGGTACGATAAACTTGATACTTGGCTAGATTCAGACCTGGACAATCTTCCTTATATTGTCTAAGTATGACTTCATATTTTACAGGTCAACAATTTTACTGGGAATTCAGGTATTCTATTCAAATGAAGAATATGTAGTAACTTGTAAGTTAAGCAAGAGGCAGAAATACAGGACATCCAAATTGGAAAGGAAGCATTCAAATTATCCTTGTTCTCTGATGATATGTTCTTATATTTAGAAAAACCTAAAGACAACCAAAAAACATGTTAGAACTTACAAATGAATTCAGTAAAGTTGCAAGATACAAAACCGACATACAAAACCAGTAACATTTCTATACACAAATAACAATTAGCTAAAAAGAAATCAATAAAACAATCCCATTTACAATAGCTACAGAAAAAAAATAAAATACCTAGAAATAAATTTAGCCAAAGAAGTAAAAGTTTTGATATATAAAACACTGATGAAAGAAATTGAAGAGGACACAAAAAGTATATCTCATTCTCATGGATTAGAAGAATTAATATTGTTAAAATGTCCATACTATGTGGAAACAACCCACATGCCCAACAGTACATGAGTGGATTAATAAAATGTGGTATATGTATACCATGGAGCTCTAGTCAGCCACAAAATACAGTGGTGATCTAGCACCTCTTGTATTATCCTGGATAGAGCTGGAGCCCATTCTACTAAGTGAAGTATCATAAGAACGGAAAAAGAAGCACCACATGTATTCACCATCAAATTGGCATTAACTGATCAACACTTATGTGTACATACAGTAGTAATATTCATCGGGTGTCCAGCAGATGGGAGGGGTGAGGTGGGGATGGGTATATTCACACTTAATGGGTGCGGTGCACACCATCTGGGTGATGGACATGCTTGAAACTCTGACTCAGGTTGGACAAAGGCAATATATGTAACCTAAACATTTGTACCCCCATCATATGCTGAAGTTAAAAAAAAAAGAAAAGTAGAAAATTTATTCACTTTGCTGATTATTTTCATATATTCAGCAATTATGTTTTCCACTGAATTGGAGTCTTCTTTTGTTCTAGGAAAACAGAAGATTGGCCTCTAGAAATATCTTGTTTTGGCAAGTGGATTGATGAAGTGACAGGGCATGATATGATCCTTTCCCATTTCAAATTTCAGTGATGATTGCTGGCAGAAGGCCAGTAGGCTTCACCTCAGGTGTGCTAGCATATCTCAATTAAGGAGAGCTACACCTAGTTACTCAGGAGGAAAAGGACTGATCACTATGTCAAATGATTTATTTCCAGTGTAAACTACAATTCCTTGTCCCCAATACTATGATTGATTTAGTAAAAAGAGGGTATCATCAAAACCTAGACACGTATTAGTGGTCTTAGGGAATGTGAATAGCATAATTATTCCCTAACAAGTAAACACACTCAGTGGCTTCTCCACATGGATTCTTATTATATAAATAATTCTTCCAATTAGTGTTAGCCAGACACTGGGGAAAGGCTCAGGTAAAAACGCAATTTAAAGCAAGGTAAGCAAGATTATTTTTTATTCTCAGTAAAATAAATCCAAGTCAAGCAGGGAAGAGGTTCATGGCAGAGCAATGCAGGTAGCAAACCAATTTGAAAATTACATAACCAAATTAGGTCAACAAGAAGAGTATAATCTCTAGAAAAATCAATCCAATTACCATTATTGTCTCCAATACTTTGTATTAAGCAATAATGAACGATGACCCAAGATCACCAGTTAATTCGGTTTGGAATAAATCCCAAAATATGGGACTTCCTTTGATTATAAAGTGTAGACAAATACTAATTATATAGAAATGACCACAGTGTGCCCATATTATTGACATGGTGCTTTTTTTTCTCAAATGGCATTTAATGTCCAGTGTATCATTTAAGCTTCCTTATGACAGTATAGTATGTTTAAGATCTTATGCTCTGAAGCCAGACTACCTTCAGTGCAAATGCTAACTCTGATACTTACCCTCTGTGAGCCTCAGTCTTCTCAGTTGTGAAGTGTGGGTTAGTAACAGGACCTACTTCTTAAAGGTGGTTAAGGCGAAAATCAATGAAGAACATATGGGCAGTTTAAATAACTAGATAAAGATCTCAGAGCTAATTGGTGATAGAATCAGGAAACAAAACACACAATCAGCTTCTAGAATCCATTCTACCAGCCATGTATTCTGTTGCAACTAATCAACTCTGCCAGTACAGCTAGAAAGCAGCCATAGATAAGACATATAGGAATGAGTGTAGCCATGACCCCTATAAGATTTTATTTTCAAAAACAGATGTTGAGCTAGATTTTTCTTTGAGACCATAGTTTGTCATATGAATCAAAAAATGGGGATTTGAATTCAGTCTTTTGATGAAGTCCAGTATTCTTTCTAGCTTCTCTTAGCTATCTTTCTTTGGCCTGTATTATTATTAGGAACAATGGGGGAATGAGAGCCTATGACCTCTTAGGCTGTTTCTAGAAATGATGGTCTAAGATTCTATCATACAGTCCCAATGCATCTGAAGATAATTTAATGACTATCAATCAGAAAAAAATCAAAACAATTAAAAATAAATTCTAAGTATGATGGAAATGGTTCAGATCATGGTAAAAATTTCTCCTTTGACCCCTCATTCTCTGCTCAAATCAGAATTTGATATTTATTCAAGGGGAGAATATATATTTGTTCCTGGACCCCTGTACACTTTTTATTTACTGGCTGCAAGGTGACATTCATAGTTAGAGTGACCATATGTTCTTGTTTGCCTGTGAAAGCTCCAGTATATGTCTGTTATGCTTATCTAATTGCTAATAGGATCTTTTTCCTCTCTTCTACAAATGTCCCAATTTGCACAAAAAAAATGTGGGATCATTCTATTAATAGAAAATGGAATCCAATTTATGGATTTCTACTTCTCCTTGGAAGCTTCAAAATTTCTACCCAGAGGATAGAGAAGGCATATCGAGATGAATGATTCCATCTAAGATTGCTTTCATTTTAGCAAACATCTATTGAGTACCTACTGTGTGTCACGTCCTGTGAAAGACACTGGAAATAAAATACACTTTCAGAAGTTTTCGTTTTAGTTTTGGAAAGAGATTGTGAAAGCTGGCACAGGCTGTCTTTGTCAGGCATCCCTTCCATCATTATGTATTCCACATGACCCAAAGTCACACAAGAGCAGAGGCAGGGTGCACCCTTTTGCACCTACCACCAGGATCTGGTCATGCTTGCTGTGTCCTAATTGAGCCCTAAGTAAATACTGTGGAATGAATAACTTAGTACTAGTCAACGCTTTCCTCATTAAGCATTGATTTTTTTATTCTCATATTTCACTGGAAAGGGGAAGTAAATTATTTTATGGAATTTAAAAGACTTGCATGAATGGATGAAAATACTCATCTTCATATTCTATACTTATTGTTTAGTGAGAGGTTACTACACGCCAGGCTCAAAGTTGAACTCGTGCTGTATGGCACTTAATCCTTAACATTGTCTTATGAGGTAGGAGCTATTATTATTATTTTTACATTATGGATAATAAAGCTAAAGCTCAAAGAATTTAGGGAATTTATATAAGGCCACACAGCTACTATATGGTGGAAACAGAGTTCTATCCCACTTTTGATTCCCATGAAGACTGAAAATACTATGACAGCTGTTAGACATAGCATAACTTAGATATACAAAAACTTAGTGGTAGCCTTGACTAAACTGCTTGATTTCATACTATTAATATCACTACTACAAATATTGCATGGGCCATACTTACCTTAAAAATTATGTGCTATTTATCTAAAATTCAAATGTAACTAGGTATGCTGTATCTTCATTTCCTAAATCTGGCAACACTATCTGTTACTCATTGTGTAGAGCATATTTTACTAGGAAAGCATGAAAACATAAAGAATCTCTAATACAGTTCCCATCTCAGTTGTTTTACATCTCATGCCTGATTTCATGATCATGGGTATGTGTGGACAAAGAACATATTCCCAGGGCAATTTTGACAAAATGCAGTGAAAGCACCATTTATCTTCCATTGAGCTCACACAGTGTAGATTATTTGATTAACCAGAAACTGTGAATACCCAAATGTCCCTTGAACAATCAATATATGGAGCCTTGTGACCCCAGTGCTCAAGTTAATACCCGAGTGCGATTCCTCTAGCCTTTTTTTTGTGGTGATGAGACGCAGTACAGAGTGCAGTTGTCAAAGGGAACTGCATATAAATTACAGCAACAGGCACAAGCGGGCGGAACGAGTACTAGCATATGCTGCCTACCGTAAAGCCTAGAAAGAAAGTCTAAAACCAATTCCTCAGAGTTCCTCCCATCTCCTTCCAGGGAAACTAAAACAATTATGTATAAAACTCATTATATATTTAATAGAAAATGTTTGCCAAGTTTTTGGCCCCTAGACTTCTAATTCCAACTTCCTAAAGGTGTCCCAGATATCCTTTGTAAAACCACCCTTCCCCCATTTTAAACCAAATTTGTTCAAATCAATGATTGGAAAACTTCTCACATCCTTGCAGCAAAATCACTTGCTCAAGGAAAGATGTATGACCTCATGTGAACCAATGAGATGGTAAGAGACATTTATTTCTGGAGAGAAAAGCATCTCCTCTATTCTATCATAAGCAATCATAAGAAATTTTTCCTCTCCCTTTGGATTTGGTGGCTCAGGTGCATTGGATGCATGGTTCCATGTTATTTACTACCATCAGGAGAGAGGGGCTGGAATCTCCAGGGACCATTTTTGTGATGGGCCATTTTAGCTTTGAGAATAAAGCTGATGCTACGGAAGCCAGAGAAGCATTCTTCACAAAGTAGCCATGATCTAGGTGGCGTAATTTGAAGTTTTGGATCAAACTTCAGAGAAAGTCTCTAGATTTTTTCCCCCCATGAGTTAATAAATTTTCTTTGTTGCCAGTTTGAGATGGGTTATATTTTTGCACTTGCAAAACAAAGACCTCTAAATATGATATACCTGTGTCTATTCATTTGCATTTCAATTTGGACCCACCCCAGGAAAAAACGTAAGGTGGTTTATTAAAATACACAAAATACAAAAATGGAACACAGGTTAGAACTGTGTGATAAAAAAAAGATGTGCATGTGAGGAGAACGGGAAACATTGACTATGAAATGGAGTCAGGTGAAAGTGCTCACGGTGACGACTTTACTCTTGCTATGGGCAGCTCCGATGTGTGTGATAAGCTTCCTGGTAGGCAATGCAAAACACAGCTTGTTTAATTACCCAATTCAGTGTCCTCCAACTAAATTCCAAGAAATGGCTCAGGAGAATGACAAATTATAAATATCTAAAAGTAGAAGTTATTAGAAAGGAAAATGACCACTTTCTAGTGGAGCAATTAAGGAACGTTTCCTGTAGAAGGTCACACTTGAGCTGAGCCATGAGAGGTGGGGCAGGGTATATGTGGAGGAAGAGGAGGAACATTTCAGGACAGGGAAACAGCTTGAGCAGGTCTGTGCCTGGGGTGAAGTTGTGTAGAGGACTGTGAGGAGGTGAGTAAGAATAAAGGTGAGAGATGTTATGGTAAGATGTAGGATAAACAGCTATTTTGGAACACAGGGTCAAATTGTAGAGCAAAAAAAAAAAAAAAAAGTACCCACACAAAACCAATAACAACACACACAGGCATAATCCTATTATTAAGAGTAGATGTTATCTAAAGGTTATCAACTAAGACTAAATTTCTTAGAATCTCAAAAATAAATCCAAGCCAGTAATTTTGGTTTGATGAAAAATGGAAAGTCTACAAATAAATCTCGACCAAAAATAAAACTGAGAATTAAACAAACTCCCCTGCAAAAAATAAACAACATATTGAGCTCATTTCTCCTTTGTGTAAATAAGGCCTTACGAGTAATTTAAGTAACTTTCATTCCTTAAGACAGAGAGCTAAATATTTAAAATAATTCTTATTTGCATCCTGTCTAAGTTATACATCCAAAGTTTCAGCATTTTTTAAAATTCTGGTAGGATAGAGTGGAAAATAATAATAGTAATACATGCTAATGGGCAAGAAATTCATATTTCATCATTCTACCTGAAATGCTCTATTAACAGTCTCTGTCACATACTTAAATTACAATACTTGCAAATCAGGTATTGCAGGTACCTGACTATGAGTCATTAGTGGATAGTGTGTAACACACAACCATTGAATACTTGTGGATTTCAGCTATATTTTGGTATAATTATCTTATTAATTCTGTAACCTTGAACAAGTGAATTAACTTTTGAGACATGGGTCCTGATTTGTAAAAGAGGTGGAATAATAACTATATATCAGGGTTTTATGAATATTAAGTGAGAAAATATATAGTAAGTGCCTAGCAAGAGTAACTGCCATGTGAGTAATTACTAAAGGCCAAAGTCCTAAGTTATATGAATTATTTTAACTCTCATTAAAACCCTAGAAACCCTAGAGAGGTTTTTTATCCTCTCTACACATGAGTAAACTCAGACACAGAGAGGTTTATCAACTTATCCAATAGCATCATTTAAAAAAGTAACCCATATATATATTGTTCTTTATTTAAGAAGCATGCCAAGTTAATATAACTGATTTTATTTCTATTTCTAAGGACCTCCAAAAAATTTTACATAGAATAAAATTATATGTTCTCGGGGAAATATGTAAGGTAGCTGAGGCCAGAGATTATTGTCTCTATTTTACAGACAGGTATAAGAAAGTGACAGTAAAATGTAATATAGTAACTCAATGGCTTATTATAGGAGAACTTACTATCTTTATTTAATTATTACCAGCTTCAATGGCTCCCAAACTTTTGTATTTTGAAGAATCACCTCAGCAGGAAGTTGTTAAAAATACAGATCACTAGGCCTAACCCTTAGAGCTTAAGCACCAGGGAGAGGCTCAGGAATTTTCATTATAACAGGCACCACAAGAAATTTTAATATAAGTCGTCCACGTCAGGATGCCCGTCTGCTTTCGGTTCTTGGTGTGCTCTTGGCCAAAGAATGACCAGAGACACCAAAGTGTCAGGTCCAGCCTCTTGGTAAACTGTTATCCTAGTTCTTTGGCTTCTTGCTTGAAAAAAAAATCACAAGCAAGTCCAGTGCAATGGCATGACCACAAGCAGAAAGCAGTTTCACATAAGTAACTTTATATTATAAAAGGAAACAGGTCTAAGTTGAGAGAGACAGACTGACCCACTGACTTACTGACTGTCTTCTGGGAATTTTTGAGTTGTTTCCTTTTATTGGCCTGTTCTAGGGATGGGCTTTCAGGTGTGGGATATTACCAAATGATTAACAGGTGTTCTCAAGGTTGTATCTGTGTATGCAAGCTCCTATTCTAAAAGCTCTACCTGGGGAGGCGTGGGGTGCACCACAATGTAGATTTAAGCCTTAGGTAACTCTACGTCACTTTCCAAATCCTATTACACATATGCTGGGAATTCCCAGATTGGTAAAGTGTTCCCTCCTTCTCCTGGTGTGGCAGTTGCTCTGGATAGGATTAAGGTTGGGGCAGCATCAAGACAGAGTGCCCACCCTTATCCTTCTTCCCAGGCTGGGTCATTACTCAAGGCAGCACAGAAGCAGGGCTGTTCACATTTTGACTTGTCCCTAGAAGAGCTGGAGATCCTAGCTGTCTATCTACCATCCATGAGTCAAATATTATGAAAAACTGGAATTCAGTAACTTCCTTGAAGTTAGGGGTAAGAAAAGTCCTAACTGTGGGGGACGCGGGGGGGGAAGAAAAGAAGCAAAAGAAAGTGGTGGAGTAGTAGTTATTGTTTGCCTTTGTAGCAACAGCCCAAATTTTTCTGGGAGCATTCAAGTTCCTCCACTCTCTGTCCATGGTTCTGGGTAGCACCCACCCCACCTCCAGAGTAGATCATGTGATTTAGGTCTAAGCCAACCAGCATGGCATGCCAGATTACTACTACCTGCCACAAAAAAATGGCCCAAATTGGCCAAAGCAGGTCCAATCAGAGTAAATCACAGAACTGCAGGGCTATCAGAAAAGAGTGTCTATCTTCCTGATGCAGTGAGGTTATTAAGGAGTGGTGGTTGCAGTCATCTTGCCACTTCTCCAAGGCTGAGATGGAGCAAAAATCGTAACCTCACTTTGTACTCCATAACACATTCTATAACTATAATTTGTATAATAAAAATAAATATTTTTTTTTGAAAAAGATAACATAGTAGAATTCAAGTCCTAAGGTACTGCTTGAATTCTGAAGCCATCCATACCTGATGCCACAATCTACCTCTGAACTTCTCATTCTTGTGAGCTTGCAAATTCACATTTTGACTTGAGCCAGTTTCAGTTGGAATCCATAGAGCTGCAGTCCCCAAACCCCAGGCCAAGGATCGGTACCAGTCCGTGGTCTGTTAGGAACCAGGCCACACGGCAGGAGTTTTGTGATAATACTACTTCTTGCAACAGAACCATTTGATGCTACAGTCTGCCAATATTAATATGCATTTGGGTTGTTGAAACGGGAACTATTTTTTAAATCACTTTGGAGTTGTTTTTGACCAGCATTCTTGATGTTGTCTTCAACTATGGAATAATCTTAGAGCCAATGTTAAAGTGTTTTAGATGATAAAAATGAAAATGATGACATTCACTTAAATGCCAAGCATTTATTGCTATATTTTATAAGCATTATCCCATTCATTGCAGAGCAATAGGAAAAAATACTATTAATATTATCGCTCACACTGGATGGTTTAGGAAGCAGAGGGTAAGGGTGGTTCAGTGACTTGCCAACACTCATGTAGCTAGTGAGTTATGAAGCTTGGAACATATCCATGTCTGCTTGTTTTTAAACTCTTAATCTTATATTACATTATTTATTCCAGTGTGTCTCAAAGTTTAATGCATATCAGAATTACTACAGATTGTTGGATCCCACCACAGAGTTTCTGATTCAAGCAATCAATGTGGGATGTGTCATGATGATTTGCATTTTTAACAAATTCCCAGGTTGAGCTATTGTTACCTTCCTAAGAATTACATTTTAATGTCTACTGATCTAGTCCAGTTGCCTCTCTTCAGAGATGTAAAACCAAAACTCAGAAAAGGAAAAGGATCTGCTCAAGATCAGAATGTGAATTAATGCACAAAAGAAAACTCAAATCTAGATCTTCGGTGAATAAACAATCGTCTCTTAAATATAAGGAGGCACCTGTCCTCTATCCCTTTTACATCTACCACACAGAGAAATGTTTGGGTAAAGTCTCAAGTAATGACGACTTTGGATTATGTCCTGATTCAGCAATTTTACAGTGAATTATGAATTAGTTAATTAATCTTCTTTAGTCTTAAATTCCTACAAAATGGGGTTACTATTTCCTACTTTGCAGTTCTGTCATAAGGATTGCAAATAATTAGAAATTTTCTCCGCTGGAATAGAAGCTCTATGAAGTTAGATACTTTGCTTAGCTTTGTTTCTTGCTGCATTTTCACATCTGGGAACAGTGCCTTACACATATTAGGCATTTGTAAATACATTTTAAGAATAAATATAAATACCTGATACACCATAGGAACTCCATAAACGGTGGCTTTATTGCTATTTTAATATCATTGTGATCATAATCATCAATTTCCAGAGTTTCCTGATTTGTTTCCTATCCTATTTTCTCCCTTTCATATTTTTTTACACTCTTTTTACCTGCCAAGCTCTATCATATTTTCCTGTAATGATGTTTCCATTTTATGGCTTCTGAAAATAGGCCAGATGTTAAGCTTGCTTTTTTGTTATTCTTTCAGCAAATTCACATTGCAGCCATTGATCTCTTGTTTTCAAATGGAGAGCTCTAAATTACTGCAAACGTTGCGCCTTACCTGCTTTTTCAATCTTTTCAAGCAGTCAGCGTTGATGGCAGGATGGCCATTACTCATTTGGGACATATTTTAACCCTTTGGATAAACGTGAGACCTCTCTCCCTACAGTGTTGGAAGGGGTTATCCTATTGTCCCACGTAGATTTCTCTCTTGCCTCAATAAACAGGCAAACAGGAAAGTTGCTTTCTTGAATTTATTTTGTAGCACATTCTTCAAGCCCAAGATGGTTTGGCACTAGGTATCCAAGCTACTTGTGAAAGGAAGCATCCATGCACACTAAGATATAGTTTTGAGCAGTTAGCACTTTCTGGAGGAAAGCAGTGACAGAGAGGGAATAATGTCCTGCTAGCCCTAAATCCATGGTTCTCAATCCTGTTGCATGGTAGATTCATTGAGAGAGCTTTTAAAAAAAATCCTAAAGCACAGACACATTTCAAGACTATTGGAATCAGAATCTGAGGACTGAGTTCCAGAAATCTGAAGTTCTGGAAAGCTCACTTGGCTGCTTACTTTTCTCCAAGCACCAGTTTGAGTGTTGTGGAAGCTTTTCATAGGTCCTTAGCATAGTAGGAAAAACAAAGTCAAAGTAGCCAGAGTTCTATAATCATAAACTTGGTCCTTTAATAAAGACTGTCCTTTGTTCTGAAAGCAGCAGCCCTGCCTTGCATTGCTTGAGAAAAGCATTAACTATCATTAAATTGAAAAATGCTGTTGCACCTCAGCTTGGAGCAGTCTACATATTCTGAGGAGGAAGATTGTAATGAAAGCCTGTAATTGAGAACATCTGCCCTTCTGGCTTCAATCCGGGGCTCACATTTGAAATCACTGGTTTCCTGTGTAAAGGAGACATGTGACAACCTCAGTATGTATTTGCCTGTATCTCTCCATCAGCCATGAGGGGGATGTCTCTCTGAGGCTCAGTTTTAGTTGTTCCGATGGAACGTTGTCTATTGCTTTGGGATGCCATCCAGGATTCCCAACATAAATTCCATGTATGATACTCAGCCTATACTTTATATCAGGTTTTCTTGGACATACACTCTAATTATTCTGAAAATAGATATGACGATTTGTATGAAATGCATTAATGGACATAGGAAAGACAATTTTATTTACATTTATTATGGTCTTCCTACTTGTTTTGTCTTCAAAATGTTCTTTTGAAAAATAATATAGTAATTGCAGCTTCAAAAATTATATATTCATGTGATACAACAAAAATATTGGTAATGCTCTTTGTGGGAGAACCTTTAATATATTTATTTTTAGTTGTACTGGTTTGTGTAATCCAAAAGTCTGGAGATACCACACTCTGTAAAAGAAAACACCCAGAATGTGGTAACTCTCAATCATGGTTTTACCAGCAATCAGTTGTGACTGTGTGCTATCCAAATGAGGTCTTTAGAGAAGCTTCCCATTTTACCTTGGGCCACAAGAAACTACCAGACAAACATCCCTTACATGTCCAGTTTCCATGTCATATGGTTCTAAGGACTCAAACTGGTTCCATTTATAACCGAGTTCAGGTATCAAATAACAGATAATATGTGCTTTGCAAGGACATTCTACCTACAGCCTTGAATCACTCCTTAAAATGCAATCTGGCTCTCCTCTAGCCTCCTGAAGCACCTTATCATTCTCTTGACTGGCATTTATCACTTGCTTTCTTGAGGTAAGTGGAATTACATACAAGCAGATTGTTGGCATCTTGTGAATTTAACATTTCCAGTTTCAACTCTTCTTAAGTGACCCTGAAAGGCACATGATTTGTATAATTTGTCATACTGTTGTGGTATGAATTTAAATTGCACTTACTTTGAGCTGGTGTACAAAAAATAAGTGATTTAGCTACCGCGATAGCTGGGAGAACCATCCAGTATCTCCCATCACAGCTCTGTGATTCTCTGTTAGTGAAAACTGAAATGGCGCTTAAGTGGTGGTATAAGGCTGCTTGGAGAAAATCTTTTGAGTTTTGATAGAAATGTGATTCAGAAGAAATAATAAGAGATCACATTGAATGCTTACTGTGTGCCCAATACTATGCAAATAGGTTTATACTCACGATGTCATGGCATCCTCACAACCCTACAAATTACATTATTAAATCCATCTTGCAGAAGAGGAAAATGAAGCTTAGAGGTTTGGGCTTAGTCAGATAGGCAAAGCCAAGATGTGTAGAAAAGGCATGTCTGACACCAGAATATGTACTATGCAATTCTTAATGTCCTCTAGTCCACCTGCCTCCTCCCCATCGCTCCACATAATTTCTCATCTCTCTTCTATTTGGCCATAAGTTGAGCTCTATTTATATATTGCTTGGGGCAGCTAAATCAGAACTTGTGTCATAACGGTGATTTGTCAAATACAGATGGATGAGTGAATACAAGAATGAATGATGTATTTGCTAATTTCACTCACTTGCCTTCTGTTTATTTCATCAGCAAAAACTGAATGAGAACAAATATCCTTTCATCTTCTGCATTTCATGTTCTTGAGTAATGCAGCAGAAAGTCTGAACACTGAATAAAAGAACTTCCAGCTGTATTTATGGGGCCCCCAGGTCACAGAAAGTAAGAAGATATTTCCTTTATTGAAGACATTAAACACTATGAGTCAATCTCTTTGGCTTATCCCACTGTCATTTACAGATTTTCAAGAGAACTATGATCTGAACCCAGAAAGTACCAGGGAAGCCCTGCCTGCTCTACTGGGAGAGAAAGGAACCAACTTCTGTTATTGGTTCATGATAAAGTAGAAGAGTCTCAAATAGCATATAGTTAATTTCTCCATCCGTATATATAGCCATGAAACTAATTAGAGAGTTGCTTATAATTATAATAATGAAGGAGAAGGACAGAGGGCAATGAGGTGCATAACAGGTGATGTACCCCATTTTGGGAGCCTCTGGGAAAGCTTCCCTTAGGAAATGATATTTTAATTGGAACTGACAGAGGAAACAGCCAAATCATTAATAGAAAATGCATTCAGTATCAGTGGCAGTGGGGTTGCTGAAACAGGGAGAAGTGCCCAAGGCAGATGGAACAGCATGGGTAAGAGTTTAAAGCAGAAAGGACCAGGAACAACTTGGGGCATTGACAAAACTGGGGGTGAATATGGGAGTTTGGAGTCCAAAAGCCATGCTAACCTGGGAAGAAGGGAGGTTACCAATTAGAGACAGAGAGAGATCAGGCATAGTCTCTGGATTGTTAGCCAATAAAAAAATTAATCATTTTTAAAAATTACCTCCTCTCAAAAACCTTTAAATATTTCCTAGTAATTAGTGGATCAAAAAGGAAATCTGTCGTAAATAAAACCCTTAGAAAGTAGTAAAAAGAACACACCACGCCACAACCTGTGAGACAGAACAAAACTTGTATGTACAGGGTAATAGCTTTAACTGCCATCATTATTGAAAAAAAAAAAAAGATTAAAAACTCAGAAACTTAGTCTTCACCTTAGAAATTAGTAAAAGAATAAGAAAATATATCAGAATTTATACAAAGTAGGAGTTGAAGAAGACAAAACTGAAAATACTGAATTAGAAACGAAAAGAAACAAAAAATTGTGATAGGGATAAGCACACCCAAGACCTGGTTCTCTTAAAGAAACAAGTAAGTACACAAACATGGATGATAAATTGATTCAAGAAAATGTTACAAGCACATGGTAGTGTTCTGGAAAAAGGCTTGCACGGGCTCGTGAGAGTCGGTAGTACATATTTCTTCCCCCTCCACATTCCCTAACATCATACTGGTACCTTGAAATCAGAGGGAACGTTTACACCACAGAAATTGGAAAAATGCTACAAATCAGAGCTTTTTTTCTCCAGAGAGATGGTTATTAAATATACATCACTGCCTGAAACTTTTTGGCAATTAAGTTTGATAACCAGAGAAAATCGATGGCTTCTTAGCAGAATATAAATTACCCAAATAAAAACAAGAAAGAAAATTTTAAAAACTCAAGACCAATTTTCAAAGGATATTGAAAAGGCATTTCAACTTACCATTTTAATCAGGACCAGTTGATGGTTAGCTGAGTTCTATTTATCCAAAAAAGAGCAGATGACTCTAATGTCAGGTAACCTATCCCAGACTATCAAAAATTTTTAAATCCCCTAAAACAATTTTATAAAATTACTGTACTTTTAATACCACAATATGATAAGGTTCATAAATCTTTTTCTGGAGATGCTGTCATTGATAATAACATGATTATTATATATTAACAAATAGAATCTAACATTATCACAGAAGCGTAATTTGTTTTAACAAAGTAGTGTTTATCCTAGAAATGCAAGGATTGTTCAATATGAGTAAAACAACATAAAATCCTATATCAACAAATTAAAAGAGTAATGCAGATACATGATTATATCAACAGTTGTGGAACAAAGGCATTTAAAAATGTATTCTATTAGAAATGCTTTATTGCAGCATTTTTTGCAGTGGCAAAATGTGGGTGTGGTTTTCCTTTTAGGAATTGTGTAATATTACAGTAAAGTTCGTGTAGAAGAATACATATCCAAAAATTGTCAACAATTGTCTGAAAAATATAAATGGTAAAGACGTACATAACTTACCAAATCTTAAAGTATATTGTATAGTTAATACAAACAATTAAAGATTACATAGCATAAGAATAGAGAAATCGATCACTGGAAGAGAATCCAGAAACAGAGCTCAGTAGTTATGACAATTTATTATGTAAGTTAATAGATAGTTAATATGATGGAAAAATAATGGCATATTTAACAACTGTTGTTGGCTTAATTGGTTAAGTGTATAGAAGAAAAAATTGAACCTTTACTTAATAACTGAAAATTAAATTCCACATGTACTCAATATTTACATATAAAAATAAAATAGAAATTGTAGAAAACCTAAGAAAAACTTAGGAATGGGCTTCATCTTCTTAAAGATAAAACAAAAACCCCATTGGGAAAAAATATATATTCGCAGAAAAAGAACTAATGGCCTCAGTATACACAGAGATCTATGAATTGCAAAGAAACAATTCAATTAAACACACACATATACACACACTAATCTATGTCCAGTAAACATGAAAATTGTATTCAAACTCATTGGTAGTCAAAGAAATGCAAGCTAAGACTAACAATGATGTATTATATCTCCAACATATTGGCAAAATTAAAAATAACTCTAACAAGTATTATTGACAGAATAAGGAAAAGGGGGCACTCTTAAAATTACTGGTGGAAATGTGAATAAACACGGCTTTTATTAAAAGCAATCTGCCAACGTCTTTAAGAGTTTAAAAAACATACTTTTCAGTGAGCGCTTCTTTTTCTAAAACTCTATCCCAAGTTTCTCATAAGCTCTAGCAGAGAAGTGTATATGAACAAGGTTCTTAATTGCAACATTGTCTTACAATGGCAGAATAAAAAAGGATAGGTTGAATGTTAAGGAATATCTACTTCATAAAATACGATGGAACCATTAAAAATGATGAATTAAAACTACACCTTTCCCCCCAGCTTCCTTGAGGTATAATTGAGAAATAAAAAATGTAAATGTTTAATGTATGTAGCATGATGCTTTGAGATAGGTCTATACAGTAAACTGATTATTACAACCAAGCTAATTAACATATCTATCACCTCACATAGTTACCGTGTGTGTGTGTGTGTGTGTGTGTGATAAAATTTAAGGTTTACTCTTTTAGCAATTCCAAATGTGCAATGCAGTATTAACTTTAGTCACCATACTGTACATTCTATTTCCAGAATTTCTTCATCCTGCATAACTGAAACTTAGTACACTTAGACTAACATCTGTTTATTTCCTCCACACCTCAGCTCCTGGCAACCACAATTCTTCCCTACTTCTTTCTTGTTAATTTCAGAATATTAATATTACGGGGGTACGAACCCTTTGGTTGCATATATTGCCTTTGCGCGACCCGCGTCGGAGCTACCAGCATGCCCATCCCTCAGAGAGTGCAGCTTCTATACAGCACTTGCTTCTTCACCTTAAACTTTATGTTATGAAGATAGCTTCTTTCCTTAAACCTCTCAACCAACCTCTACTAACTTCAAACTTTGCTTCTGTGGCTTCCTCAGCTCTCCGTCACCATAGAATTGAAGAGAGGTAGGGGCTTCCTCTGGATTATGCTTTGGCTTAAAGGAATGTTGTGGCTGGTTTGATTTTCTTACCCAGACCACTCAAACTTTCTCCCTATCAGCGTTAAAGCTATTGTGCGATCTTATCATTCATGTGTTCTCGGGAGGAGCACTTTAAATTTTCTTCAAGAACTTTTACTTTGCACTTACAACTTGGCTAACTGTTTCACACAAGTGGCTTAGCTTTTGGCCTGTCTTGACTTCCAACCTGCCTTCCTCTCTAAGCTGAATCACATTTATACCTTTTGATTTAAAATGACACATGCAACTCTTCCTTTCACTTTAACACATAGAGACCATTGTAGAGTTAATTGGCCTAATTTCAATGTTGTTTTGTCTCGGGGAACAAGGAGGACCAAAGAGGGGTGAGAGGGATGGGGGGATGGCTGATCAGCGGAGCAGGCAGAACACACATAACACTGACCTATTAATATTAAGTTTGTCATCTTATAAGGCACAGTTTATGCCACCCCAAAACAATTAAAATAGTAACATCCATAATCACTGGTCACAGATCGCCATAACAGATATAATAATGAAAAAGTTTTAAATATTGGAAGAATTACTAAAATGTGACACAGAGACAGGAAGTGAGCTCATGGTATTGGAAGAATGGTGCCAATAGACTTGCTCATCTCAGGGTTTCCATAAACCTTCAATTTGTAAAAAGAAACACATTATGTGTGAAGTGCAGCAAAAGAATAACATAAACATCTTAAGTGTGTCCAGTGAATTCCAAGATTCTACAATCAGTAATAGAAAGTCAAAAAAAAATTATATGAAGGATAGTAATTCAAGTGATTTGAACATTTCCATTTGTGGTAAAATCTGTTATGATTTTTCTGGGCAGTGACTTAAGAGTGTCTTTAAGTTCAAGTGTACCCAATCCATAGGTACTTAGGGCCCTGCAGGATCTCACAGTAGCTCAGAACATTTCAAAAATGACCTCTGGGTCTCAACTTGAAATTGGGACTTCAAGTTCATGGTTATCAATAAAACACTACACATGTCATGACATTCTCAAATTTATCCACTGTGTTCCTGTGACATGTGGAGAGCTCTATTGCCTTAATTTATTAGTGGTGCTTCACATCTGACATATCTCCCCCAGGCATTGGTGATAGTCATCTCTAAAGGAAACTGTAGTCAGGATTCCGGGTAGGACAAGATGAGAATTAGCTGCCTGTCTACTTCTTTATTTATCTTCAAATGTCAGCACTCTGCTCTGGAATATTTGATGAGTAGGCATCATTGATTTCTTATAGAGGCATTAGCTGAGAACTGGGACTCAGAAAAAGTCTAATTAAATCATAATGCATGACAATATAAATGAGATGTGTTTATGGCAGGTCAAAAAAGTAACACATACAATATTGTGTTAACAGCTACAGTGACAGTTATGCTTACTTCTAGATAAGACTTTTTATCAGTCCAGGGCTAGTTACAGCATATAATACATGAAACCAGGGAAAACTAGACAGTAAGCATCACAAATCCCTGGAGCTGAGCGAGGTATGACTTATTGTCAATAGCGCAACTGTCATTCCTCTGAAATAAATGTGGCATTGGGCACTCCTAATTATGTTATACTCCTCAAAATTCTACTACTGTTGGCTCTTGCTCACTCACTAGATTATATATATACATTCCTTTCAAAGATATTCAGGTCCTCCATGATTTGGCCCCTGTCTAGTTTTCCAACCTCATTGTCATTACTTACATTATAATATTACCAAATTATTTTATTGATCTTCAAAGACACTGGGTCCCCTTATGCCTCTAACCAATTAATTATGTTAACTTACCTGTCTTAACTCAAACTGTACCATTTCTGTGAAGCCTTCTTTTATTTGCCCAAATATAGGAATATCTTTCTTATATTCTCAACCATCCTATAAATACAGTAGCTATATTATAGTAACTGTGATATTATAATGATTTTCTTTACATATCTGTCTTACCACTAGTCTGCAGGCATTTTGAGGACAGAGTTGTTCTTTTCTGGTATCTTCAACACCTAGAACAGTGGCAGACACATTGTACATATTGATTAAAAAAATTGATAAGTGAATAAAAATAAAATTTATTGAGTATTAACTGCTCTAATTAAAAGAAAAAAATACTGTAATGGTTTTCAATAAGAATCATCAGTATTGAGACAGGCTCTCAATATTGTCCATGGCTCTGGATAATGAATAAGAGATCAAATCATAGTTATTCCAAATGGACTTGTGTAATATCATGTGCAATGCAAGCTGGTTAGAGAAGTTACATGGTTAAAAATTAATTATCTACCTCAAAAACTAGAAACCACAGTGAGAATTCTTATGATACCTATATTACATAAAATATCACATAAAATTATTAACAAAATAGACACTTCTTTATTTGCTCTGTCTTGAGACTATGGATTTTTGTTTCCATCTTTATATTTATAAAGTTATTTTTAATGCTAATTGTTCATTTCCTTATGAAGCCTTTTGATGAAAAGGCAATGATTCTAGGTGAGCAATGACAATGATTGAAGTCCCTTTAGGGACATTTTAGGGTAAACTTATTTTCTTTTCCAAGTCATAACCATAGTATGTTTCTATTTTAGAAGAAAATATAAGCAAGAATAAATATATAGAGGTGACATTAAAAAAAACTAAAATATATCATCTGAGGTTTCCAAAATATTCCAATTATTCCAAAATAAATATGTACTTAAAATATCCCAAGGACTTCTAGAATATTCCACAGAAAACAAGAAAGGCAAAGAGAGATTAAAGAAGTAATAGAAATATCTGTAAACTGAACATTGATAGTAAGGAAGGGTTAAATTGAATTTACTGACAGCCACTTTTGATACAAGGCAGGATTCAGATGGATATTTTTTGAAAATTTATAGTTTAATTCAATTAAATAGACATTTGAGCTGGTTTCATAGCAGGTACCTTATTAATCATTGGGATACTGCAATCAATAAATTATAGACCCTGCCTTTGCATGGCTCAGAGTCTAGGAGGAAGCAGAGCAGCACAGTGAATAAAGCCCACATTATGGAGTTCGATGGACTTGGACTTGAGTACTTTAGCATACGATTATTTATTAGCTGTGTAATTAGGGCAAGTTAATCTTTCTAGGTCTTATTTTCCTGTAGAAATCAAATCCTAATGGTATTAATAAATCACAAAGCTGCTATGGAGATTATATAAGAAAATTCCTGTAAAGTGTTTGAAAGTACCTGGCTGGGAACAAACACACAAATATATTTTAGCTGAGAAAGTTAAATAATCATTTTCCTAATTTACATTTGTGTAGGTCCTAGGTCTAAAAGGAATATTATCAGTCCACAGTAAACTAAGAATGTAGACAGCAAGTCTTTAATTTCAAAGATAATTTTTTTAAAAAATCACTAAAAATTGTAAGTTATTTCTGAAGAAGAGCCAAAGATTGTTAGGGAACAGGTAGAGGTGGGCAGCGTTAACCCCAGGAAAAGGGGAAGGACTAAAAAGGAGGAGACCAATGAGCATTCAGAACTTAATCATCAATGGAGGCAGAAATTTGCAGTTAAGGACTTTTTCTGGATGCCCAGAACCTTAGGAGCTCATGTCAAAAGGTGACCTTTTCCTCATTAACATACATTAACATGGTAAAAATCACACCCACTAGTGCCATGACAGTTTATAAATTCTATGGCAACTGCTGAAAGTTACCCTATAAGAATTAAATTGGGGAGGACCCTTAGTTCTAAGAATTCTCCACTCTTTCCCCCAGAAAGGTAATGAATATTCCACCCCCTCCCCCATTTGGCAAAATCATAAGCCATATACACAAAAGCAGAAGTGTGGTAAAAACCTCAGGCGGGGTCTTCTCCACTTGGGGAGATAGACCCATTTCTCCTCAGGAAATGACCTTTCACTTTATATTCCTGTGCCAAGAAGCTTGCAAGAAAAGCTGCTTGCATGGAAGTGTTAAGTGTCTGTCATCATTGTCACGCCAGCCTGGCTTGTAATTCCCTCAAGCAGGAGCCAAAGTACCAGGGCAACACGTCTAAAAAAAAAATCAACCCTGACAAAGATTTCATTTGGTCCTGGCAAGAGATAGATACGAATAAATGGTTTTCTGTTCAATTTTAGGAAAACATTTTCATCAGAATCGTCTAACCAAAAATAGAGTGACCTGCTTCATGAGTTAATATGTTCTCAGGAATCAGACTTATCAAACACCATTGAAGAACAATTTGAGATTATAGAGAGATTAAGATAATAATTTAGAAATAATAATAAGTTGATCCAACCAGATGCTATGAAAAGCCTTCAAAATTGAATCTATGGCCATTTATTTTGCCATAGAGAGGAGGTCACAATCAAATTTTGGGTGTCACTTTACCAATCAAACTGTGTTTTGGTTTATTAAGGGCTAATTTTAGGGCAACTTACTGTGCTGTGAAACTCTTGATTTTCCAATTATTAACCATTATTTTGCTTTTCTGGTCCCCAAAAATGGAACCACAAAATCAAAAAAGAATCACAAATCAATGATGAAAGTGCTGTGTGTTATTATTCCACACTAAGTTTTCTCTTTATTTGGATTTATTCTTGAAGCTCTGAAAACAATGTGCTTTTCCCCATTACTGAGGACACTCACTCACACATATTTTGTACCTTAGCCAGAATAAAACAGCTGGTCGAAAGGTTCATCACTGGTTATTTCTAAACATAGTCACTGAACGCTATCACTTGGGATTGCAGATGGTGGGGTTTAGAATCAGACAGACCATGCCTTGAGTCCCAGCTTTATCCAGTATGGCCCTGGGAAACGTGATTTCTCTACCTCCTTAGTTAAATATATTCCCAGGTACTTTATTTTCTTTGTTGCTATTTTGAAGGGAATTGAGTCTTTGATTTGGTTCTCAGTTTGACTGTTATTGGTGTATATGAATATCTCTGATTTGTGTGTATTGATTTTGTATCCTGAGACTTTACTGGATTCATTTATCAATTCAAGGAGTCTCCTGGTTGAATCCTTGGGGTTTTCTAGGTATAATATCATATCATCAGCAAAGAGTGAGAGTTTTGATCTCTTCTGCCCCCATTTGGATGCCCTTAATTCCGCTCTCTTGTCTGATTCATATAGTAAGGACTTCCAGCACTATGTTAAATAGAAGTGGAGATAGTGGTCAACCTTGCCTTGTTCCAGTTCTAAGTGGGAATGCTTTCCATTTTTGCCCATTCAGTATGATGTTGGCTGTAGGTTTGTAATATACAGTTTGTATCATTTTTAGGTAAGCACCATCTATGCCTATTTTGTTAAGTGTTCTTATCATTAAAGGGTGTTGAATTTGGCCAAATGCTTCTTCTGTGTCTATTGAGAGGATCATACGGTCTTTGTTTTTGATTCTGTTTGTGGTGAATTACATTCACAGATTTGCATATGTTGAACCATTCCTGCATCTCTGGAATGAAGCCCACTTGGTCGTGATGGATTATGTTCTTGATAAGCACCTGTATTCAGTTAGCTAGGATTCTGTTAAGAATTTTTGCATCTATATTCATAAAGGATATTGGTCTGTAGTTTTCTTTTTTTGTTGCATCGTTTCCTGGTTTTGGTATCAGGGTGATGTTGGCTTCATAAAATGTGTTGGGGAGGATTCCATCCGTCTTGATGTGGAATAATTTCTGCAGGATAGGCACCAATTCTTCTGTGTAGGTGTGGTAAAATTAAGGTGTGAAACCATCTTGTCCGGGACTTTTCTTTTTAGGAAAGTTTTTTATTGCTGTTTCAATTTCAGTACTTGATATTTTTCTGTTCAGAAATTCTATTTCTTCCTGGTTGAGCCTAGGGAGGCTGTGTGTTTCTAAGAATTTGTCCATTTCCTTCACATTTTCCAGTTTATGTGCATAAAGGTTTTTGTAGTATTCATACATTATATCTTGTATCTCCATGGTATCAGTTGTAACTTCTTCTTTATTGTTCCTGATTGAGCTTATTAGAGATTTTTCTTTCCTGCATTTTGTTAGTCTAGCAAAAGGCGTGGCAATTTTATTTTTTCAAAGAACCAACTTTTTGTTTTATTAATATTCTGTATAGTTTCCCTGTTTTCAATTTCATTTAGTTCTGATTTGATTTTAATGATTTTACTTTTTCTGTTGGGTTTGGGGTCAGTCTGTTCTTCTTTATCTAGCTCTTTGAGTCAATTCATTAGGTTGTCTATTTGTTATCTTTCTGACTTTTGGATATAGGTATTTATGGAAATAAACTTTCCTCTCAGAATTGCTTTAGCTGTGTCCCACATATTTTGATAACTTGTGTCTCCTTTGTCATTTAGTTCAAAGAATCTTTTGATTTCATCTTGATTTCTTCATTTATGAAGTAATCATTCAGCAGAAGGTTGTTTAGTTTCCATGACTTTGTGTAGAAATGAGAATTTCTGTTAGAGTTGATTTCTACTTTTATTCTACTGTGATCTGAAAAGATACACGGTATAATTTCTATTTTTTTTTTAACTTTTTGAGACATGCTTTGTGTCCTAGGATATGGTCGATCTTACAGAATGTCCCATGAGCTGATGAGAAGAACGTATATTCAGTGATTTTTGGGTAGAATGTCCTGTAAATATCAGTCAGGCCCATTTGTTCTAGTGTTCTGTTTAAATCCATTATTTCCTTGTTAATTTTCTGTATGGAGAATCTGTCCTGTGCTGTCAGCAGGATATTAAAGTCTCCAGCTATTATGGCATTGTTGTTTATCAATTTGTTTAGGTCAAGTAGAGTTTGCTTTATGAATCTGGGTGCACCTAAGTTAGGTACATACATATTTAGAATTGTTATGTCTTCTTGTTGAATTGTACCCTTCACCATTATATATTGACCTTCTTTGTCTTTCATTATTTTTATTGATTTAAAAACTAAGTTATCTGAGATCAATACCACCACACCAGCCCTCTTTTGGCTTCCATTTGCTTGAAATATTGTTTTCCACCCTTTTACCTTTAGTCATAACCTTAAACATTTGTACCCCCATAGCATGCTGAAATAGAAAAAAAACAATAGTGGATGTCAGGTGCTCTTGTTATCATTTTAAATTGGCTTTGTGTCCCTTCCTTATGGGAACCACCTCTCCTGTATCCCATATGCTATTTATAAGTCTATAAGTCCAGGTCATTACTTCCCAGCCATAGGAATGTGCACCTAATCCAGACTACCTAATCAAAACAGCTAGCAAAATGGAATAAGGCCTTCAAGCAGTACCAAGCAGTATTCCTTTTTAAATAATTATATGCAGCCACTAAGGAGGACAGGGTTCTTGGAATTATGACATGTAAGAATAGAAGTTTACAGCTTGTAAACTTTGTGCAATCATAAAGAGAGATCTGAAAAATAGAATAACCTCGGGGGAAGTAGAGAAGAGAGAGAAGAAAACTGATGGCATCGTTTGACTCTCCATATCCTGCATCGCCTACAGCCAGCAATATCGCCTTGATTTCCCTTATGATCACCATTAGAGCCCGCCCCTTTTCCCTTTTTTGCATAAAGAAGTTTGAGTTGGGTTTTTATCACTTGCAACTGAGAAAGTCTTGATTAATCTTTGTGTGCCTGTAAAGTAGAATATTTAGGATTTTCAAGCATATTATTTCTTACAGAATCAACATGTTTATGTATCTACACACACACACACTTCTATCCATGACATATGCATTGCTTGCCTGAGATTTAACTTAGAAAAAAACTAAGTTTCGATATTAATTTTGAGGGGTCAGAGGAAGAGAAAAGGCTTTTCACTTTTCCAGCATATAAAAATTGTTACAGATTTTCCTTCTGTGTCATCTGTCATGACAGTTTAATTCTTTCCTGTGTAACTCTGGTCAGCTGGATTATTCATGCAGCCCTTTGTATTAGAAGCCCCTTTGGTTCCCAGCCATTTTTCCACACTACAGCAGTTGTTAAGAAATACACGAATTAGCTTTGAGACTAAAAATACATTTCTCTTTTGCCTGGTTAAATCAGTTGAACTCCAGCTCTGTGAGAGGTCTTGATCTAACTTTATCTTTTATTATTTATTGATATCTGTGTTCTATGATCTCAAGTCACCCCCACTGCCAGTATGTTCATGCTACGCAGCAGAGTTTGGGACCAGGGCTGAGCTCCCCAGGTAGTCTGTGCCTTGACAATAGCTTCAAAGTCTCTTGCCTGTCAGTGAAAAGGAAGGAAATTTATCACGAGTTACAGTTATTTCAGGTGAATGGGATATAAAAACCTTCCAGCCGCTTCTGATTTCTCATCTCCTCCGTGTTACACATTAAATAAATCTGTTCTAGTGTCTCTGGTATGTGATCTCCTGACATCTGTTGTAGAACAACATGGTTTGTTGGGAGTTTGGTCAGCCCTTATTTTAGGAAAAAGTCATAGTAATCTCAGTGGGGGCTGTTAACAAACTGACCATTTTCCAAAGCCTCAGAAATGATGACTGATTATCTGTAGTAAATTGCTATTGCTATCTATGCAATTTTTTAGTGTATTTGTCATGTCATAAAAATGTGATTGAATTTTTCCCTTCAAATTACAATGATATTTAAATCTGCATTTTAAATATAAGATTCTCACTTTAAGTTCCTTCCTAGGTTCTAGCATATAGGAAAAATAAGTGTGTACACACACATATTTTTATAATTTTGACAGCAGTAAACATAATATAAGCATCTGGCTTTGGATTACAGACACTCTCTGACTTAGGGTGGTTTGACTTATGATTTTGCAACTTTACAATGGTGTAAAACTGTCGCAAGTACAACGTAATGTACAGTATTCAATAAATTACATGAGATCTTCAACACTTTATTATAAAATAGGCTTTGTGTTAGATGATTTTTGTCCAACTATAGGCACATTTAAAGTAGGCGAGGCTAAGCTGTGATGTTCTGTAGGTTAGATATATTAAATCCATTTCTGAGCTATATTTATAGCTTACCATGGGTTTATTTGGAAATAACTCCACTATAAGTCAAAGAGCATCTGTATACCAGAAATGATAATGATGTCTAATTTTCTTGACATTATACCAAATACTATTTAAAATTGTTCTTTTTACACAAAAGTTGGGAGAAAATTTTGAGACTGTGTATAGCCATCCTATATCTTTGTCAATCCAGCATCTATTCAGTTTTCAGTGTCCCCATTATCATTGTGGAAGCCACTGGTTCTCTGCTCTGAGTCCATGTGGTTTAGTTGGGATTGACACCGTCTTCTATTCCTAGAAAAGTAAAAAGATCTAGATGTGGTCTATCAAAGAATTGTACTTACCCCAGACCCCATAACTAATTCAGGGAAGGGACTGTGACCAAAGCAGGTGAATGGCATCCAACCCTTGGACTTCTTCTGGAACATTAAGTGAAGCTCACTTCCCACTGGGGTTACTAAGTTGGTAGAATACAAACCTGGAGATGATGCTGTTCATTTTATAGTCTCAAAGGGAAATCCTGCCTGAGAATGAGCCAATATGAAGGAAAGCAAAACTGAGATTCAGAGACAACATTGAAACTATACTTTGATCTAGCCTTGCTTAAAACCATCTACCCTTGTACTTTTAAATTACACAAGCCAATAAATTTCTACTTTTCTCAATAGAATCTATGAAGCCCAAAGCAGGGTAAGATGAGAAGAACCAAGGACTATTGGGGAAAGGAATTCTAACCTGAACCTTTGCAGAAAAGTTGAGGCTGAATAAGGCATTTGGAACATTTGATTGCACCTCTGTTTGCCAGTCACTGGTGTAAAAATTATAGTAAGAGCAGTGTTGTATAGCATTTAAGGCATGGGTTATGAAGTCAGACAAAATTTGAATCTCATATTCACCACCTATTAGCATTATGACTTTGTGAAAGTTACTTACAGTCTTTGACCTTCAATTTCTTTACCTCTAAATGGAGAAAATAATTTGTAGTTCAGAGTTTGGTTCCAAGGATTAAATGAAAAAATATAAGGTAATAGGTATCTGTGTTTTCCTGCTCAATAGCCATTCCCTCTTTTTTGGGTTATGAACGACTTGTTCCATAGGGAACCATCCTTTCTCTCATCATCTCACCATGGTTTACACTGAAGATTCTGAATCCTTTGGCTATAAAGTTTGACCTTTGATCGAAGCCTGCAAAATCAGGACTGATGTTGATTGGTTCAAATTTTAATATATCACCAAACATGGATCAGTCAAAGGAAGCTCAGGACTTTGGTTGGAACTATTGAAAAAGAGGAGTTCTTTTTCTTCTAGAGTTGCTAATTGTTAGCCAAAATGTGGTATAATGTAAATAATAAGCTTCTGGTAGACATCTGCCACCTTGTAGAAAGAGCCTGCATGATGATGAACACAGAATGGAGGAAAACAGAGAAACACCTCTTCTTGAGTATTGATTCAGTTCCTGGATCCATCCATACTTGAAGGTAGATCAATCTCTGGACTTCCTTGGCCTGTTAGACAATTTGAATATGATTTATCTCTTTAGCAACTGAAAAAAAATATTGGTGAGTACCCTGTATAAACCATGTACTATAATGATAATGTACTTCCTTACTATAGATCTTTAATTCTTTTCTGGAACTGTTATATAATTATTCTTTATATCTTTAATTTTTCTATTATTATATTATATCTTGCTAATTAATCTGTGAGATTTTTTGAGGACAGGAACTAATATTTCTGTGTGTCTTCCTAGCTACCTAGTATTTACGTGTCAAATAAATACCTGCAGATTTTATTTGCTGTCTATTATAATTAACATAATTGCCATCCCTGAGACAGTAGGCATCTGATTTGTATTTGTGTCTCCCCCATAACATAAATTTTATGTCAGCCCAGTTTTAAAATGACATCAAATGAAAGTCAAGACAGAATATTTGCAAAATATTGCTCAATCATTAAAATTAGTTTGCATGTTTAAGATTATGAAACAATTTTAAAAGAACAAATGCAACAATATTGATTTTATACTTAGGATCTGGGTCTAAAAATTAGGATTTACTTTAATAGCTGACATTTTTTCCTCTAGATTTTCAACCTAAATTGGTATTATACAGCCACTACGTGGCAAATCCATCTATGCAAAGCATCAGGCTCAGTGTAAAATGGCAAAGCCCAAATTCTTACCTTTGAAGGCAAATTTCCACTGACATCCTGCAAATAGAATATGGGGGCTATATTAAGTTACAATCCTAAGTATGGAGCACTTTTAAAACGTGGAGTATGTGGAACATTTAAATTACTATTACTCCTCCCGAAGTTCTTGGCGACTTGCCATTAAAAGAGCTCCTTAGTGATTGTTTCCCATCCCAACATAATGCAATGCAATGATACCATCTCCTGGTACAAATACGTGACTTGCCATGGAAGGTGGTCAGGGGCCATATATTACATTTATCAATCAGGAAACTCTGTAAGGCAATAGTCTCTGAAAATAAAAGAACTTTTGTTCATTTTTCTTCATCGATATATCTCAAGTGACTAAAAAGAGTGTCACATAATAAGCATTGAATATTTTTTCAATGGATAAATAATATATTTTTCTGTTAGAAGTATAAATGTTGTTCAACTTGGACTGAGTGAGAAAGTAATCTAAGTTTTAATTCTATTATACTGAGACCTGACATCTCCTCCTGCCAGAATGTTGTGTTCGAGATTTCTATTATATCAGAGGATTTAAAAAAATGACTCAGAGAAGGAATAAAATTGTACATTTGCTATGTATCTTGTTTCACTGCAGGGTAATTTATGGTGATAAAATCTTGGTAACAACCTAAATGCCCAGGACTAGGATATTGGTTAGATAAATTATGGTTTGTACATATAATATTCTATAGCCATTAACATGATGTTAATGATACTTAAAAATTAAAAATTATCATTATATAAAAAGTAGAAAAGTAAATTGCAATAGTTATATTTTTCACATATATGATGCCATATATTTTAAACCACATTCTCTAAAGAGTTGAAAATTAACCTTGAGCACTATAATGGTTTCTGATCTATATAATAAACATATTTTTAATATAGTGTCATCTCTGGTAGGTGAAGATTTTATGCACACAGAGCTAGTGGTTTGGGTTGTGAGGGAGGGCACTGTTTAAGACTCTAGGGAATAAAATTTCACCAAATATATTTCAGAGGCAACACTATCGGTTCAAACTCTTTCTTCTTCTAATTATTTATTTTATGCTTGAAGTATGAAATAACTATCTCCCTTGAAAAACAGAGCAGAAAAGATATGAAATATGCAGTTTCTAGTTTTGTTTTTTTCCCCATAAGGACATGGAAAAGTACAATAAATGTCTTTCCTCATACAGAGATACTTGAATTTATTTCTTTTAATTTAAATGAGTAATTACAAGGACCACGATCATTGGGTTTCTTTTGGAATCATGGTCTATTCTAGCACAAATCTGCAAATATTCAAGAAATTAACCTCTGATATAGTTATGCAATACACCTCCTTTTAAAGAAATGTTATAATTGCCCCTACTAATAAATAATTCAAAACTCAGAGCAAGGTTTTGTGACCCAGGAATTTTGAAACTCTCTTACAATGTGAAATTTTTAACTTGGACCTGAAAGTGTGTTGATTATTTCCATATTATTACCTTACATAATTTTATGTTTTCATTACATAAGTTTTGACTCTATTAATAACTCTTTAATATGTTATATAAACAATGAATTCATTAAAAATGGCAATTTGAAAGTTACATTTATAAAGTGTCACTTTCAACTCATATTAGATATGTTTAATACTTTAATCCAGTGCAATAAACCAGATTTGCATCACTGCAAAGTTACAGATTACCTACCCATAAAATCCTGAATTAGCCCACGTGTCTGATATTATTGCACTTGACCATTTAAGAAAGTAAACTTAACTCATCGTTAAAACATTCACTGGCCCCTTATCACTGGTAGCATAGCAAAAACATTAGATGAAGAAAATCAGTTTTGTCCTTGCCCGTAATCAACAGTTTTATTCTATCACTTGCGCTACTCCAGTAGCACATACTTAGGTTGAGTAGCATGTACTTAGTTCAGAACTGATTGACTGAAAATTGTACTAACAATAATGTACTAGGGCAGTTTTTTTCACAATGGCTGCAAACTTTTTGAGGGCCATGAATGTGCCATGTTCATTTTTGTATTTTTGGCATCCAGTATGAAATTTAGTCCAGCAATCAAATACATAAACAGCAATGTTCCCATCTATTCTGTAGCTATTTGATACATTCAGGACCATGAACTTTCAATTAGGACTTTAACATGCTACTGCACCGCTGTGAAACTATGAGGTTAAGTTCCTTATCATCTCCTTTTGGGTACACTGAAAAGAATTTCTATATTTGAATCATTAAATGCAGCTAAGAAATCCTGATCTGTGTGTGGTACAACTTTTGTTGTTTGGAAAGCAATGAGCTCACTTTTTCATTTAAGGTAGCTATGGGAAAATAAATATCATTACTTTTCAGATGCCTTATTTCTTCACAAATACAGAAGTTCCACAATTGTAGGGACTTTGTCTTGTTTCTTGCTGTATCTCATTGCTCAGTCAATAGTGTGAAACACAGACTGTTGAATAAATGATTCATGTGGTGCCTCTCTGGTAAAAATCTCATTAGTAAGCATGACAAAAACAACAAACAAATAAGTTGTTAAGATTTGTTCATTAGAATGCCAGTGATGAGAATTTGAAAGTTGATGTGACTTGTGTAGCCAGCTTCATTCAAATTAAAGTTCAACAGAGAGCTCATAAATTCCACATAACCAATAATCTATTGGGCTCTTAATTCATAAATTCAGTGACACCATTTTGTATAACTAAAATGCTTCTAAAGAAGAACACCATTAAAAATACATATTCTCAAAGATTTATATCTGTGAAGTGGAGTAAAAACATTATTTAGAGACTTTGACAGTATAAAATGTAAGAAGATAAGTAAGATGCATGGCAATGTATCATGTCATGAAATGTTTAAACCTCTGCATGGTGCAGAGATGGGGTAGGGATTTATGTGCTAGCAGAGCTGCATGCATGCCATTGACATGCATCATTGGAGAATGACTGCAACTATAAAATAGTTAGTGATGACTAGAACAACCCAGTATGTTTCACAGTAAGGACAAAAAAAATTCAAGACAATGTTAAAACACATAATACATTTTTGAATATCCAGGAAAAAAAAACTAGGCTAGTAACTGGAAGCATGACACATAGCTAAAGATTAGAAATAATCTGGACATAACTAGTCATCTTGTCCCAAGCCCACAGTTACCGTGGACTCAATACTAGTCCTTTGCCTCTTGAAAATAAAAAGAGATTATTAATATATACAGTCTCTTTCTATTAATATTTATGGCATTATTCTACTCTAACTTAGAGAATTTCAAAGCAGATCTAAACAATAAAATGTACAAGGATTTGTTTTTTTCTGATATAGGGCCTATGGTGATTTGGGTTGGTGGGAAGATTGATAGTCTGCTTACCTTACTAACAGTGGCTCCGAGTGCCTTTATAAACTCTGATGAAACATGGCTTTGGAAATGCTGACTGTAGCAATTCTGGATGAATGTAGCCACCATACACCCTTCTTACAATACACAAAAACACACACTTCTCCTAAAAAAAAATTGCTGTTTTTCAAACCATGTAAGTTGCCTTTTTCATAGAATAAAAATATAGTCTATATAGAACAATCTCTGGTTGGAAGTTAAAAAAAAAAAACAGTTGATCTTTTATTGACTTGAAACTGGTTTCATTGTTTTATTTTTCTTCACTGAGCTACTTATACACAGCCAAAACAATGTTTTAGAAAAAAAAACACACTTAAATTAAAAAAAAAAATGCCAGTTAGGTCACATGCAAAAGATTTAATCCTTCAAAGATCATACACTTTTTGCATGGGCTTGCATCAGATTTTCATTCCAAACAGACTTCTATGTAAAATCATTGCTGTTACTCACTGGTTGATTCCAACTCCAGTGGACATAGCCCACACTGGTAATCATCTCTGCAGGCGTTAATAGTACTCAGTTGGGACAAAATGAGCATTAACTCCCAGAAAGAAGGAGCGAAATACCCACACCACTTCTTACAGAAGGCAATGACTTCATTGGTCAGTGAAAAGAGCCAACATTTCATTTTCCACCTTACCGTCAGGGTGCCATGCAAGAAGAATCATAAAACTCGCAGACAGGAGAACTTAATGATTTAAATACTTGGCGTTGGAGTCAACTATGATGGACTAGATTTGTATCTGGATTCTTCCACTTTACCTCTGGGATCATTTAGTTCTTATACCTCCATCTCTGTATCTGAAAACTAGATGATAATAGCACTGAATTCCTAAATTGTGAGTATTAAATGAGATCATCTATTAAAAACATAATTGGGTACAGTGCATGACACATAATGAACATTTCTAAAAGACAGCCCTAAATCTTAGTACACTTAACTGTGTCATTAACCAGCAGTGTGATTTTTTGCTGTTTGGTAACAGGCAGGTTAAAGAACCTTATTCAGGGCCAGGGTCTACACTAGGAATTTTATTTGGATTAAATTAACATAAAATTAAATTTGTAACATAAACAAAATTTCTTTTCTTATTGTTCAGTTGGAAAAAATTAAGTCTCAAAGATGTTAAGTAATTGACCTTAGATGACAGATAGGGTCTGAAGTCGCAAATTTGAATCCAGGCTGCATATTGGAGCCCATTCATTTACCACTATATTCCCCACTAATCAAAATAGAGGTGAGAGAAAAGGATGAAGAAGAAAGTGATTCCTACTTGTAAGATAAACAAAAAGGAGAAGGGATCAGAAACTTCCTGGATGTCTATTCTGCGTGTGTTTAAACCTATGCTCATTGATGTGTACGATTCATTTTTAAAATTCTTAGGAAGCTATTATATCTATGTTTAATTATAATAAGTTATGTAATATGTAAAAATATATAAACAATTTTTTTAAACACCTGCCTCAAGAAAGAACACATTGCCAACAGAATAGACGCCCTGAAAACTCCATAAATGCACTCCTTTCCCTCAGTCCTTGTCACAAGTAACCAATATTCGACATTCAGTTTTTACATATCCATCAATTTTTATGCTTTTACTATATGTGTTTATCCCAAACAATATAAAGCAATGTTTATTACATTTTAATTTCCGTATGTAGCATTGCAATTTATGTATGCTTCAGAAAATTGCTTTTTCACTCAAATGTATGCTATGATGTTTATCCATTTTTGTATGTATAATTCTAGCTCCTTCAATCTCACAATTTTATATTATTCAGTTTTAATAAAACATCACATTTTATTTATCTATTCAATTTTAAGAAAACATTTCAGTTTATTTAACCATTTTTTCCTGTTGAGGCTTTTCCCCGCATTACTACACAGAGTGTTTCTCTGGGTGCTATCTACATAGTGCCTGGGTGGAAGTGTGCTGGGCTTTCCTTAGCACATACACAGAGAAATTGATTCCCTATATGCGTGATAAACATCTCCACCATAGTAGTCGTTGACAAACACTTTGCTTCTTCAACTTTACTAGGGATTATCAAATTGTTGTCCAAAGTAGGTACGCTAATTAATAAGGCTTTCTCTTTGTTCCACATACTCCAACAATTGACATTTTCAAACTGGCATTTTTGCACATCTGATGGGTGTACATTAGAATTAAATTATGTTTAAATGCCATTTCACGTATTACTAGTGAGATGGAATACACATTCCAGGTTTATTTGGTATTCTACTTTTTTCCTCCTGTACATTTCTGCTCTTAAATTTGTCAATTATTTTAGTTAGGTTATTATGTTTTTCCTATCAATATGTTGGGGTTCTTCTTTATTATGGATATTGATCTTTTGTTAATTATTTATATTGTCAGTTAATGTTTTCTTCCAGTCTTTGAACATTTTTATTCTTGATAAACTTATTAATGATAGTATTCAAGTATACGAATCTTTACTTTACGGTTTGTACTCATTTTGTCTTATTTCAAAGCCATTTCCTGTGCAGAAGGTCATAAAGATTGTTTCCTATATTTTTTCCTAAAAATATTAAAATTTGATTTTCATACTTAGATCTTTAATCCACCCAGAATTCATCTGTGGATATGATATGGGTTAGGAATCCTGCATTGCCTATTTCCGCACGGGTTTTAAATTGCTATACTGCCCGAGGTGAGACCAGGGCAGTAAGTAAAGGCCAAATGTAGGAGAACACCACATTTATCATGCTCATCAAGTCAAGGAGACTATATTTTATCCCAAGGCCAATGAGAAACATCACAGCATGATGTAAACACAATAGTAGTTTTTACCGGATGGGTAAAAGACAGAGTAATAAGGAGGTAGCTGTGTTGTGCAGGTGACAGATAACAGGTGTCTGACCCAAGGCAGGGATACAAAAATCATCATTCTCATGGCCACAGCTTTTGCTGGGAGTTGCTGGCTGCTAGGGCCTATGTGTCCTGGATACCCCAACTTTGGAGCTTTTCACCATCTCCTGTAAATATTTATTTGCATGTCTGTCTTTTACCCATAAAGCAGAGTTCTTAGAGGAGAGGAAAAAACATCTAAAGTATCTCTGGACGTAGTTCAAAGCATTAAAATCTTTTCTCCAATTA